>VDFB02126051.1:0-18857 GCA_007258455.2 Sequoia sempervirens
AGTGTTATCTTTTTGTGTGATAATTTTTCTATCATTTTGTTATGTGAATGTGCATCTCAATGAATGTAACTTGTTAAATGAATGTTTTCTGCATTTCTATCTTGAGGATTTTGCATTAGGAAGGTGTTTCTACACCTCTTCTTTCCTTACATGTTGAAAAAATAAAGAATACTCCTGCTAAGATATCATTTTTTGACCTTATTGAAGCATCTCCTCATTATGATAACATGATTCAAAATGCTTTACAACAAGTTCCTATCCCTTCTAATGTGCAACTGAGTGACATAGCAGTTATGATCCAAGGAATAAACACTAACATTATTTTCCATCAAAGTGAACTCCCCCTTTTGGAAGTGCAAAAACAAAATGAAGCTTTTATAATAATATCTCAATATAAAAGAACGAAGATAAAGAGAACCCTTGTTGATAATGGCTCAGCCCTTTTTGATAGGCTTGGTGTGGATAAATAAAAAATTCAACTTGAATATTTTTCTATTAAGGGATTTGACAATGTATTGAAAACAACCGCTTGTTTTCCTATTATAGCTAGAAAGGCCACATTAGAAACAACGGTCCATGTTATGCCTCATGATCTTTCATATAATCTCCTTTTAGGTAGACTATGGATTCATACAATGAATGGGGTGCCTTCTACTCTTCATCGTGTAATGAAGTATGTTTACAAGCTGTGAACCGTCAAATTAACATAATTCATCCATTCGGCATATAAATCAAGTTTATTTATCAATCTCCTAAAGTCATCAGTTTAAATCAAATAAATCAAACTTGATCCTATCATCTCTTTGATTAAATAAATCAATCATTTATTTAATTAAATCTCATATCATCATTCATCTCCCTTTGATTTGATTTAAATCCCTAAATCAAGTCAAAGTGGTCAAATCAACCTAATCATCATCCTAGCTAATAAATCCTGATTAAATCTAATGCTAATCTCATCCCACTTGCATTCTCTAGATTTGGCCACTTGCACATGAAATTGCAATTAATTGATTTATCAAAATCCTTATTTTCAACTTGGCATAAAGGAAGAATATTCTCCAAGTTTGAATCTCCCCCCAAGTGGACATGTACACCCAACAGAGCATTTATGAGGCCTTACATGTATCTTACATGTCTCCTTCCAAAGGTCAAACTCAGCATTCATTGCAAATGTGAATTCAAATTTTCCCTCTCATGGGCACTCTTCCCAAATCTTGCACATACATCAACCAATCACCATTTGACAAGTGTCCTTCTTTCATTGGTCCAATCTTAGTCCCACATTGGTCCCTCTTCAACACTTAGCATTTTGAAAATCCTTAAATAGGTGCTTCATCCTCAAGCAAATCCTTCACAATTTCATGCAAGGTTACTCTCTTCATTTGAGATTTGATCTTGTTCATCATCATTCCACCATCTTCATAGCATTTCATCATCTTGAGCTTTTTATCAAGGATTGGGAAAGGGTCACTAGCACATGTGACACCAATCCACTATGGAATAGATATGTATCTTGTTTCTTTCATGCTTTCAATTTAGTTTGATTTGCTATCATGTTTAGGAAGCATTTTGCATTATTTCATAGGAGTATTTTGATGAATTTGTAAGTCATTAATCCATGCTTGAGGTTTAGTGTTTGCAAATTTAAAAAAATGCTCACATAATCTATCACCGAGGGGTCCATTAAGCTGAAAATTTGTCTATTTCTAAACAGCCACGTTCTCTGACTTTCTTTCTCATATTCATCGATTTACTTTTGAATGCAGAGACCACTGTTGTAGGCCCCTCACCAGAGGTGGGCGCTCCAGCTCAGGCAAGTCCGCCACAGTTTAGAATGCACTCTTTGATAAAAGTTCAAGCGCCTTGTCTATGCTTCTACAGCATCCTGTCACACAGTCCGCACACCTGTTCTATGCTTCCATAGTTTATTAGAAGACAGTTCATGCGTTTTATCTATGTTTCTATACTGACAGACATTTCACACGCCTTGCTTTTGCATTAAACTTTGAAACAGTTCACGTGCCTTCTCTATGCTTTCGCATTCTGCATACATACCAGGGTAGAAATGGAAGGCGTGACTGGGAAGTGGCCTTTATAACATCCTTCCTGCAAACTCTGCAATAACGTGAAGACCCGACAGTCACACATTGATAGATGTTCATACCCTGTTCCAAGACCCCCATTTTGGCGCAGGCAGGGAGGATACTGACAAAGATTGCAGAATATTGCTCTACATCTGCCAATCGCATTTGCTTGAAAGTTTTTAAAGTCTTTTTAATGAACCCAATCTAGCTCAGAAATATTTGTCAAAACTTATTTGCAGGCTACGTGGTATGCTCATTAAGAGCTTGACCGTAATTTTCAGTTTAAATCATTCTTTAAACATCTTGAATTTTAAGTCTACAGGTAGGCTGTGCGCGCCTTACAAATCTGCATTATGTATCATTATTATTGATGGCGCCCATCAGCAACTCATTGTCCTTGTCTGTATTTTCAAATTTGTCCTCAATACATGGCCAGCAACAGTATATTCTGACAACCATTGAATGCTATGGATCATAGATGTATTGTCTATATGTAGGCACGAGTAAGGAGACTTATTAAATGCATTAGCTTGAAAGTTTCATCATATTCAATTGCTGACCTGAGGGGGTGACAAGATAGAGCAGCTACTGTGTGGTAGTAATGATGGGGAGGTGACCGCAATCTGAATGGACTTTTAAGATATTGATCTCTTATCTTCAGATCCCTCGGTATTCCCCACTAATGCGCCAATAGGGGTCAGCCTAGAATAAATAAGAAAGCTTACTTTTCTGGCAAAAACAACTGAGGATCCAAAAATGTTCATTAGCATTGAATACCTAAAATATAGAATGAGTTGTAGTTCTCTATGTTTAGGCTTTGGGAATAAAGGATATTAAATATAGATTTGAAGTCATGTTTGCCTAGCTATCTTACTCTTGATTTTATTGTGAATTTTTTTAGCTAAGAGTAATGTCTTCTTGAGCAGATAAATGAAAATCAGAAACCCGAGATTACAAGCATTCTTATTAATCGGTATTGAGTAAAAGGGATTTGTAATTTTACTCAAATAGTTGCAAATATTTATCCATTTATGGTTCTAATTAATGATTCATCTCATTAGTTTAAAATCATTAGTCTTTGACATTCTCTATCATTCAAAATCAATGTTTAAAATGATTTTAATGAATTGAATTTCTTTCTTAATAGGTACAAAAGCCAACTAAGGAAAGCGAAAGGTCAACAAAGAGAAGGCTAGCAAACGAAAACGAAACGAGGAGGATTTTTGTTTGAAAACACAATGTGTTTTTTAACACTTTAAATGTTTGATCAATACTACTTCACGAAAGGAGGGGAAAGGAGGGAAATTTTTCTTTTTGAAAACACAATGTGTTTTTTAACACTTTAGGTGTTTGATCAACACTACACGAAGTTGTTTATCTTTTCATTTTAGAACACTAATTTTCATTTTGGTCTAAAATGAACAATTTGATTTTCATTGCAAAGGACTTAAAACGAATCTTAGGACAAACTTACTAGATTTCGTTTTGGGTTAAAAATTGGACAAGCAATCCTCACACTTCATTTGGTGCTTAAAACGAATTCACAATTGCTTTGAAGGGTATAAAACGAACAAGTGTTTGATTTGTGTGATTGTATTTTGAGTACGTATCCTCTCCCCTTGCACTTCGTGCGATCTAGGGTGCAAGAGAAACACTCAAAATACATTTTATTGCTTTAAAACACTTCAAATTTGGGCTTAAAAAATTGAACATCTTGTGCGAGTGTGAGTAGGGGCATTTTAGTACATTCTCTCTTTCTTTTGTGCCATCAAAGATCGATCGAGATTCTGGATTATCTTTGCACAAAGCACTGCATTTATCTTAGAAGGAGCCTGCCTTGGGAAAAAGTACTCACCCAGCGATGACTCAACCCACATTAACTTACTCTAAAGCCAAGAGTATTTCCAGCCGGGATATAAATGAGGGTTTTGGTTAAAGCGCTTCATAGTAATCGCGGTTGGCTCGAATGAATGGATCGAAGGGGACTCTTGCATTATGGGTCAATCTCCTGACGAAAAGTCCTTACTAGAACCCATGTGCTAGAATTTGCGGAAATCCTTAATCTATTTGTTGAGATTGCAAGAGCGATTAGGATTAGAAGCCACCCTCTTCTGGTCTTCTAGTAGAGATGGAAAGCCATGGGAGTTTCATGGGTGTTGATGCTTAGGCGCGATTGGCCGTTAATGAGAGCGTGGGGAGGCGATTAAAGTCAAGCATCTAACCATCTGCTAGAGATAAGCGTAGCTGGACTTGTCCAAGTGGGAATCCAACAAATATTGTCTTACACATCCATATGGCTTGTAATTATTCTTTGTTTGAAAACACAGTGTGTATTCGAAAACATTTTGCAAACAAACATTCAACATGATTCTCAAAATTTCAAACCCTCTTGAAGATAAATATCATTGACTCAATCCATATGCTATTGCTTTCCCTTGGGATTCACATCCTTAGAGGTTCCTAAGCATTGGATTATACCTCAATTTGTCTTCTTGAGTAAACAATAGGAAAACCTTTGCCTTAAGTTCATTGAATTTCCACATAAAATATCTTGTGGGGTTTAAAGAAATTAAGACATTGGACATCTTAGTTTGAAACCTAATCAAGAGTGTGTTTGTGGTAAAAGGAATACACTAAGCAAAGATAACAAATTGGACCCCACACATGTGCTTGATATCTCTTGGTCATATTGGTCTTTTGATTGCTCTTAGAGAAAAGTGTGTTCTTCAATACCTTGGCCTAGTAAACAAAGTCTCTCTAAGTCTTTTAGGATCAAATCAAACACTTCATCCATCTCAAACATTTATCAACATCATCCCACCAAAACAACTTTAGATCTTTGCAAACATCATTCTAGACTTGGGTACATCCTTAAACCAAATCAAAGTCAATTGTTTAATTAGGTGTGTGGGAATGCATCCTTTCTCATACATCTAATTGAATTAGCAAACCTTTTGAACAAGTTCATCCTAAAGATAGCATCCAACATCTTAGGGTTTACAAGTTCATCATCCACATCAAACAATCAAAATCAAAATCCCTAAGTCTAGCATTGATTCAAAGTTCCTAAACGTTCATCACTCATATCATCCACCTTTCATCCTCCATATCGTCATTGGTCCTAAGAACCTTAGAGGTTACTTTCATAACAAAGTCAAAACACAAGAAGAACATGGAATATAAACTTGATCCATACATCTTGGGTAATCCAAATCAGTTGAATCTTCAAAGCCTTGCAATGCCTATCAATTATCAAAATCCATGCATAGGATCATTTCCTTCAACAAATGTCAATGGTACAACAAGTGTGAGTATGCCCAAGTCAAAGTTTGGAACACATTTCCCAATGATAGATCTAAGTCCAAACCTACAAATCCACCAATCGAATAATCAATGCATGAGCCTTGAAACAAACAACGTCATTCCACCAAATCCCTACAAACCAAATGTGGATGTACCAAGTGCAACTTTTCGAAACATGAATCCTAACTCGGAAAACTTTGGAAAAATGATTCCCAATACCAACAATGTTCATCCTATCATGCCAAATCTAAACATCATCCCAAATCAGAACATTATCCAAAGTCAATTTTCCCATAATCCCATTCAAAAACCACAAGCATGCATGCCAAAACTATTTGAACACAAGCCAAATCAACTATCTCAAGTGAGTCAAAATCAAAATCAAGAACAAATTTGGCGAGATCAAATTGCGGAACTTTCCAAAATAGTTGAGGCATTGCGCCAAGGGAAATCTCCACCACCATTACCAACATCATTCCTTGCTTTAGGGATTCCCCCTTTACCTAACACCAATCATGCCATCCAAATCAGTTCACCTAACATCAATCAAACCATCACGTCAAATCCTTCGAATATACCATCGACATCACACCAATGGATGGTATCTAATCAAACAACATTGATCCCAAATCAAAATTTGGTCTCCCAAGGACCTATCACCTCGGTCATTCCAACCATCACTATCCCTTCAATCATTCCAAACACCACTATCACACCCATCACATCTCAACCCCTCACTACCATGATCGCTCCGAGCATATCTCAAACACTTGTCACTACATCCAACATGATTTTGAATCCACCACCACCCCCACCACCACCAATTTCCACCACATCAATCCAATACGACGCGACATTACAAGTGCTTTTCAAAAGGGATTCCAACAATATCTAGCCATGCAACAAGCAACACAAGCTCAACAAGTGCAACAATCCTTTCAAGTTGCCCAAGCCTCTCAAGCTACCCAACCAACACGAGCACAAACACAAAAGATGACAACTATTGAAAACAAGGATCAAGATCAATCCATCATTGAGTACACGTTTACTTCATCCAATGATCAAATCGACATATGTCAAGAGTCACTCTTGAATCATGATCAAAATCCACCAACAAAACTCGACAATGAGCCAATTCAAGAAATATCAACATCACTTGACTCTATGGTCGAAGAAATTCACAATCTCTCCACCGCAACTGTCGAAAACAATGATCAAAACCTCTCCATCGAGGAGCACATTGAGGATGTATCTACACAATCTGATAATCAACTCACCATACATCAAGAGCCACTTTTTAGTGATCTCTTTCAAGGAGTGTTAGGACTATTTGATCCAATTGACATAATGCATGATCCGTTGACCAATGATCATATTGAAAATGTCTCTACATTGCCTTATGAGTTAGAGGACATATCTCAAGATGTTATTCCAAAGCAAGATCAAAATCTTTCACTAAGGTCTAGCAATGGTCATTTTCAAAACATGTTGATCCCCTTTGACCGCATGGTTACAGATACTGAAAGAACCCTAAACTTGACACTTGAGGATATTGAGCCACTTACCATGTATAATGAAGATATCCAAGCACCATTTGTAAGCGATCCATCCTTTGAAACCGACCCATGTCAAGAGCTTGATCCAAAGCATATCGAAAGCAATCCCAAAATAAATCAAGATCAAAAATTTGTATCTCCAAGATACTACAATGATCTAATGGATATTCTCCTATCCACACAAGATGATCATATCCATCTAGCACATACTCCTCCATCTACCCATGAGATGCTTTCTATGGATGGACACGTAGATGATCTTCGGCTAGAACAAGATTGTGTTACACAAAAAGAGCAGATTCTTAACTCCTACAATCAAATGGAGTTGTCAATATCAGGATCAAATATGTCCCAAATTCAAATTGAGGACATCATGAATAAAGATATCCATCATTATTTTTCCCAAGGAAACAAGTCGGATAGAACATCCGAGGAGTTAGCCCAGGCGGCCACAGAATTAGGAAAAAGAGAACGTCACCTATGGTGGTCATCTATCAGAGAACACTTATTGAACAAGAGCTCTTGGAACAAGAGAAATCAAAGCATGAAGGTACTACTTCCACCATACTGGGGGAAACTTCATCTCAAGCAAACGTCAACATAGGAGCACAAAAGATTCATATGATGAAGCTAGTGTCAATACTACAACCAGCCACGCCATGAATCTTCATTCACCCATCACCCCATCCATGAATTGGGACCAACATCAAAAGGAATATCTGAATCAAAGTACGAAGAACATTATCAAATCAAAAGAAGCTGAGAAGCATAATGGACAAATCAAGTACAAATGGATGCGAAGAATCTGAAAAGATTATCCCTATCAAATTCCATCGATCCAAAGAAGCGTGGGGCAAACTAAAAGGAAAGGTATCCATAAAGACAATGCTTAAAATCAAGCGGAGCTTTTCAATGACGTTACAAAGTGTATCAAGTAGTTGGTCCTAATTCCACATACACTTAGTATCCGCATCATTGCTCATCTTCCCAAGTTTGGAGTGCAAGTTTAGCGTCGCTTAGATCCATCTTTTATCCTAAAGCGCTCCATCGCGCCTCCATGCATGATATCCAATTCTTACATTGACCATGTATTGGCGGCAACCCTTCCTACCATCTTAAAGGATTAGGAAGGCAATCTATCGATATTAATACCGAGAGACAAAGTCAAATCGGTATCAGCAGGCGGGAATCAAGAATCCCAAAGTTTGCATTCGGTACGCATTATCCTTAGCAAAGCAGCTCCTTCCAAGCAAGATATCGTGGCACATTATGGCGGGGGCATCTACATCCAGCAAACACCTTGTGATTTGGCATGAGCTTAAAATCTTTCGGAAAAAATACCACAAAAATCAAAAAATATGAAAATCAAAAATTAGAAAAGTTGAAAATAGTAAAGATAAAATGGATCTCTGGTGAAAGCAGCATGGAAGCTTTGGAGCGAACCATGATGAAAACTGGCAAGCGAGTGTGTAGAATCGAGCATCTACGTGTGCCACTTCAGTTGAGAGCATCTCATCCCATCCATGATAAATCAAGCATTCCATCCATCTTATCCATAATAAATCCATCCATAAACCATTGATCCAATCCATTCGCATATATCTGCATCCATCATGCAAGTTATCTTGATCTTGATAAAAAATTTGGGGCACACCTTACGCTTGTTTACGGTGAACATCTTGACATGGGCCGTTTTCATTAAATCCTATCCTATGCAGCATTATCTGAGCCATGAAGCATTATCCAAAGAGCATTCCTTTATCCAAACACCTTATCTTATCGCAAGATAATCCTTGGCATCCTTTGCGTATCCATATCCATCCATCCATATACCTATCTCATCTATCCGTAACATTCCATACATTGCTAGACATTGGGGGAAGATATATACATCTTGCTTCGAGAATAAATCCTGGTCTATGTCCTCCAACTTATGTGGTGATCCAAACATTGGAAAACATGAAATCAAATTGGTCAAACCACTTGTGAGCAAAAATCCAAATCATTAGCCCATGGCATATTTTTGATGAAAACATGTACTTATCAAATTTCATCTTCAATCGAACATCAATTCAAACAATCAATATCAATCGCATCTAACGCACCCTTCAAACATCACATCAAATCATTCAAACAACTTTTGTTCCAAACCAAGCTTCATCAAATCATGATCAATCAAATCCAGTCAAAAAATCATCATCTCGGGATATCCTTGTGTTGCTTAACACTGTCCTTGCATTGTCATGTATCCTCGACAATGTTATCATTATCAATTCTGATCAATCCAGTCCTTGCATTGTTGTGTATCCTCAACAATGTTATCATCATCAATCCCATCAAATCCTTGCATTGTTGTGCATCCTCAACAATGTTATCATCATCATCAATCCATCAACCTGATCGATCAACCTTAGCTTGGTTTTTCAACAAAAATCCCAAAACAGAGCACTAATATCATTACACATCCATATCCAAATCATCAAAATCATGCGAAAATCCAAAAGCAGCGAGAAAATTAGAAAATTAAATCCAAAAACATCCAAAACATATCAAAATCAAAACACTCAAAAGGGAGAAAACATCAAAAGCATTGGAATCAAGAACTCCGTAGATCTCGCGAGCTTATAGCGTGGGCAAGGCTAATCTCTGATCAGCCCTCGAGACATCAAAATCCAAAAACATTCGAATCACATCAAAAATCCAAAAACATTCAAAAAACATCAAAATCCCAAAACATCGCAAAATCCAAAAACACCAAAAATAGCCTCAAAACATTCCAAAAATGTCAAAAACATCCAAATATTTGAAAAAATCCATCCACCTCATCTCACTTTCACCCGCAATAACCAATCATCCATAATAAATTGATCATCACCTTCATCCTTTGGCAACGCAAACAGAAACAATCATAGCAGTCAACAAAATCAAGCTTCAATCGTAAAATCAAAATCGAAACAATGAACCATTGAAAACAAAATCAAACTCTTGATCAGTCGCAAACATGTCAGTCAACCTTATATCAATAGCCTATCAATCAACTTATCAACCATCATCATCCTGTACAATGCATGTCCTAGGATATATCGTTAGACAATGGGCATCATTTATGGATATCACCTTGGATTCTTATCTATCAAAACAAATCCTTTGGCTGGGGTATGAAGAACATTGGCTTGTTTGTGTACTTGATCTTTTTGATTTATCTTGTTAAGCTCATTCGGGGCCTCGATGATATCAGAATGGAAGGATTTAGAGATGAGGAATGGGGGCGATCATTATCTTTTGTCTTGCGCTGTGCTTGTTGGATGTTCTTAACAAATAACTTGGCGAGATAATGCTTGCTGTTAGATGCGCCCTAGCAAGGTTTTTAAGTATGTCAAGTGTGAACAAGAATACTCCTATCACCGTTTGTCGAGTCAAGAATCCATCTACTAAGTACAAGCCATCACGGTCCTTCATGCCTGTGATGCATCGTGCTTAGGCGTTATCAAACATAAAGTAAGTGACCCTTTGAAAATCCCAATCCTTGATAAGCAAATCATCATCATTTATCATCATCATCATCTATCATCATCATCTCTAATAAAGTCTTGACCAATCATGGACTTATTGGATCCTCTTGTCATCACCTCATTTTTGTGCTAACATCATCATCACCAATGCATCCATCATGCATCCATCCTGCATCCACAAACCGTCAGCATACCACATATCATTCATATCATACATCATAGGAAACATCGATCATTTCACATGCATTGCATATCATCATCATAATATAGATCTGTTAGTCTAAGCATCTACATAAATCATCTGTTGCATAATCATAGCATATCACATCATCAATCTCATCCATCTCACATCATATCATCATTTAAGTTGTTTAGGATAATATAGATTTGTTATTCTAAGCATCTTGAAATCATCTCATTTGCATCGTTGTCCATAACCACCCATTTTGAACCTCTTTATCGCGAGATCGACCCTCAAATCGAATCTTTTCGCTCGATCTCTCGAGGGGGCAATGTGCCAAGTGTACTTTCCACTGGGGCATCTGAAAAATCAGATTTTTTTTGATTTCGATCGCGACAAGTTTATTCTTTGAACCAACGCAACAAGTACATTGCTTCAAAGAGGGGCAAAATGTAGACACGTCAAATTAACATAATTCATCCATTCGGCATATAAATCAAGTTTATTTATCAATCTCCTAAAGTCATCAGTTTAAATCAAATAAATCAAACTTGATCCTATCATCTCTTTGATTAAATAAATCAATCATTTATTTAATTAAATCTCATATCATCATTCATCTCCCTTTGATTTGATTTAAATCCCTAAATCAAGTCAAAGTGGTCAAATCAACCTAATCATCATCCTAGCTAATAAATCCTGATTAAATCTAATGCTAATCTCATCCCACTTGCATTCTCTAGATTTGGCCACTTGCACATGAAATTGCAATTAATTGATTTATCAAAATCCTTATTTTCAACTTGGCATAAAGGAAGAATATTCTCCAAGTTTGAATCTCCCCCCAAGTGGACATGTACACCCAACAGAGCATTTATGAGGCCTTACATGTATCTTACATGTCTCCTTCCAAAGGTCAAACTCAGCATTCATTGCAAATTTGAATTCAAATTTTCCCTCTCATGGGCACTCTTCCCAAATCTTGCACATACATCAACCAATCACCATTTGACAAGTGTCCTTCTTTCATTGGTCCAATCTTAGTCCCACATTGGTCCCTCTTCAGCACTTAGCATTTTGAAAATCCTTAAATAGGTGCTTCATCCTCAAGCAAATCCTTCACAATTTCATGCAAGGTTACTCTCTTCATTTGAGATTTGATCTTGTTCATCATCATTCCACCATCTTCATAGCATTTCATCATCTTGAGCTTTTTATCAAGGATTGGGAAAGGGTCACTAGCACATGTGACACCAATCCACTATGGAATAGATATGTATCTTGTTTCTTTCATGCTTTCAATTTAGTTTGATTTGCTATCATGTTTATGAAGCATTTTGCATTATTTCATAGGAGTATTTTGATGAATTTGTAAGTCATTAATCCATGCTTGAGGTTTAGTGTTTGCAGATTTAAAAAAATGCTCACAGTAGTAGACCACTCTTTCTTTACCATCATCATCATGTTGAGCTAATAAGGCTTCTAAGGCATGATGTGATGCAGAGATATAAAGAAAAAATGGTCTATCTTGCATAACCGACATCAAGATAGGAAGATTGGCCAAATAAATTTTGATTGACTCAAAACCCCTTTGACACTCATCATCCCATAAAAAATAGACATCTTTCTTCAACAAATGCATGAATGGAAGGGTATGATTAGCCAATTGGGATACAAATCTATGAGTCACCCAAATATTCCCTTGCAAACTATGTAGTTAAGAGATATTTTTTAGAGGAGGCATGTTAACGATTGCATCAATTTTATTCTTTTCAACTTTGCTTCAACATTGAGAGACAATAAATCCTATAATATTGTCAACACCTATGTCGAAGACACACTTAAGAGGCTTTAGTCTCATTTTATAGAGTCAAAGTCTTTCGAAGATAAGGTGAAAAAATTCAACATGATCTTGGAAAGTTGTAGACTCAGCCAAGATGTCATTGACATGATCTTCTAAGATCTTTTGAATGAAATCATGACAGGTAAGAGTGATCACCTAATGGTAACTTGCCCCAACATTATTTAACCCAAATGACATGACTACATAAAAGAGGTACCCCAAGGGATAGTGAAGGTTGTCTTATACTGATATTTTGGGTTAATACAGATTTTTTTATAGCCTGTGAGTCCATCCATGAAAGATAATAAGGTATGTCATGTGGTTGAGTCCACAATCATAACAATATTAGGTAATGGAAAATCATGCTTAAGAGAAGAATTATTAAGATCACAAAAATCATTAGAAAATACAAATATGGCCATCACATTTAGTAAAAATGACTATATTTTATATCCAAGGTGAATAGTCAATAGGATAGATAAAACCAACATTTAAGAGCTTTTATATCTCTATCTTGACTAATAAGGCAACCTTGGGATTCATCTTACAAATATTTTATTTAACGATCTTCACATCGAGGCATAGAATGATATTATGAACCACTAAAGAATCATCAATGAGGCATGTCCTCATATGGCCAAGTGAAGATATCAATACGAGAATGAAATAAATCAAAATTTTACTTAGATTCTTTAAAAGAGAGAAATTTTCCAATCTTAATTGTATTTTTAGAATATTTAGGGTCCATGAAAATATAAGAAGTATCCCACTTAAGGAGAGTTCTATGGTCTGGGTATGTGCAGGATCATGATGGGCCAAAAAGTGGCGATATGATGGGTATGTGTAGGGTATGTGGTTGACGACTTTTTTTTTACCCAAAATTGATGAAACGAAAAGAGTTTTTAAAGGATATTCTCAGATTTCCACCAATATAAATTATGCTATACTTTGAGTTTAATAAATAATTATTATTCATTTTCTATTTGAATTATGACTAAAGTCCTAATTGATAGGCTGATTGAAAAACATCTATAACTTTCAAATGGTATCACATTTTGAATCTGAAATATGTCACATTTTAAGCTTCACATACTATAGGATTAAAAAAAGAAAATTTTAATTTCATGAAGTTTTGACCAAGTTAAGGTGGTTAGACATACGATTTTTTATAGTTTTTAAAAGTTGTAATAAAAAATCATAATTAATTATTTACTTGGAAAAAAATTACAAAAAATATGCATCACATCTAGACATGAGTCCTCTACTTATATATACAATTTTATAAAAAAATATTATAATTTTATTGTGGTTAGGGTGGCCAGACAGACACCTACTTCTTATTTTCCCCCTAAAATTTAGTACTATTGCATTGAAATTTCAAATTTTCACCAAATAGATTTTTTCTTTTTTAAATAAACCTATTAGTTTAGAAACTACATTCAATTTGCTACATTTTCTATTCTTACATATTTTTTAAATAATATAGATAACTTATTTAATTTTTTACATCAAGCTGCCTAACTCTGACTTTTTTGAATTTTTTGCCACTTAAGGGCCTATTTTTCCATGATGATCCTGCACATACCAATCTCTAGGATGAAATATAGGAACATAATCATCCAAACTAGATAAAGGGGCCTTCTCATCAATGCTCACAATGAATTCCCTGGTATTATATGAATTATTGTTCATTGTGATAAATAGGTAAGTGAGATTAGGCACCTAAGAATTCTTCTAGTGCTTCCTCTAATGAGAAAGATCTAGAGTAACTTCATTAGAGTTTACCTTACTTAAATTAATAAATTTAGGATGAACTAGTTCCAAAGAAGGAGTTTTGATAGAAATCATGTTGGCATTCAACCATGGTTTCCTCTTATTTTGTGTGATGGTACCCAAGCCCAATCTTATACCTCTGAGAATCAAATTCTATGGGGACTTGAATACCTTGCTCGTTACACCCAAAAAATTTGCATCCATAACCATATTTAGAAAGAAGGTTAAAACTAGGGCCATAACATGTTTCTAATTCTTGGGAAGGAGGAGGATCAACAAAAAGAGCACCATTCAAACTATGGGTATCATACACAAGAACATTATCACCTTCCTTCTTAGTATGAATACAAACACTAGCCTCTTTGATAGAACCATGACTATCTTCCTTAGCAAAGGTGTGATTATCCTCCTTAACAAGAGCACAATCATCTTTGTTAGCAAAGAGAAAATCAATTTTCTTGGTAGAGGTGTATGAGATTGTTGGAATTTATAGGTGGATAAGATCTACTTTGTACTCTTGATGAAGGATTTGGTAAAGTCCAAGGACCCCTAATCATCACCACGACATGTGATTGATTAAGAAGAATTAGATAGGGTAGACATGGGATTTCCTACTTCAGGATGATCTTCCTCAGGGACATCCATCTCAAGAGAAACCTTTGAGATAGGTTCTACCAGAGTAGATGTCAAGACATTGGAAGATAACAAAGCAATAAAAAATTTAATAGTAGAAGCAACGTAGGCATGGCCAACAACTAACATTTCATAAAGGTGTATAGCATCAAGGTTTGCCTTGATTGTAACTACTTTGTTATTAGAAAAAAAAAAGGATGCAAGGTATAAGTGATGCTCTTAAAGCTTGAATCTATGGTTTTCCCAAGAGAATGTTGTAAGGTAAAGGACCTAGCATAACATAAACTAGGGTGGTATGGTGATGGGTCCCAACCTCAAAGTCAATATTATTGTGCCTAAGGTTTGATGACTGGTATTATTGAATCCACGAATATATAGAAAAGAAGTAACAAGAGAAAATGAATCAATTTAAGTTTTAGGTAATAAATTAATGCTACATATGTTGAGAGTCAAACCAGTATCAATGAAATCATGCCTAATACCAATGTTATTGATGTTGACTATTATCATTAAAGGATCCACTTGCTTTTGTACTTCCAAAGGTGGGAGTTCATGCGAATAGAATGTAATATTCAGTGAATCTACATGAATGTGAGCCATCAACACATTAACATATGTTAGCCTAGTAAAAGAAGGCAAGAGGATATTGTGAAAGGATTCCAAAAGCATACCTTGATGAACCAAAGTATTATAAAGCAAATCCCATAGTGAGATCGCAAGAATAATGAAAATTTTCTCAACAAGATCCTAACTACCAAGTGCTTTAGGTATTGGAGGAAGGCTTGGATGAGAAGGTGCTAAAGAAGTTGGTTGATTAATAGTTGGTTGATTCTTTCTAGTATTTTTATAAGTATGGGCTATTGATCTATAAGAGGGTGACTTAGATTGCATGAATCTCGTGTAAAGGTCTGGCATGAAATTAGTGAAAAGAACCCCATGAATAGAATGAATTCTTTAGGAGACACTAAAGTTGAATTCATGTAAATGTTGGGTCTCTTAAGCCTTTGAGGTTCAACAAAGACTACAACTACATCCATGAACTCTTCGACTTGTGAAAAAGAACTTTTTTTAGCAAATTTGCAAATAGAAGAAGATGCCTCTAAGAAATCATCTAGAGCATCATCCAACATATCAAAATATTCTTTAGAGAATGCATTATCAAAAGAATTAAAACTTTGAAGAAAAAGATCTAGCATGATTTGATTCACATCAGGTTGACCAAAATATAAAGGAGGAGATTCGCTACTCTTGAGTCTCTAAGATAAAGAAGAGTCTATAGGGAGTGAATGACCCTCAATTTCCTTAAAGTACAAGCTCAAGTGAAAAGGTATGAAAGCCTAGAGAATATTGCAATAACTTGGTTAAATGAAATTTTAAACTATCAAAGAACAAGAATGATAAAAATATAATTTAACAAAAAATGATATAGAATTATGAAATATAGATTACAAAAATAGAAAGGTTAAAACTTATAGATTATGCCCCTGAAAGGGAAAAGTCTCGGCCAATGAACAACAACACACTACAATGATTTCTATGCCCCATGTTGTCATCACTATCAAAATAGAAGCTAAAATCATAAAATCTACAATACCTCTTCAAATTTGAACATCTACACAAAAAAGGATGAAAAAAGTTTGGGGCTATTTTGGGGCTTGCCTCAATTAAACCCCTAATTTTTGTTTCCACCTCTATAAATAGCTAGATAGATAGAAACTTAGACAAAATGACATAAAATGTAATAGATGTGACATGTGATAGAAACAAACCTTGTTATGGAGGAGAGCACCTATCACAAATGTAATAGATGAAAAAAATGGATGATTATAAATAGATGAAACAAATAGACAATTATAAATAGATGAGACGAAAGTAGACAAGAGAGCATTACCAATAGTCCATGGCTCCCCTCTTGGCTTGAAAGATGATACATGCTTTCTTGTAAAAGAGCCTTGACTGTTGAGGAGACAATAATCTGGTAGAGCTTTGTTGTAGAGAGCAAGAAATAAAATATGTAGAAGAGAATAGAGCAAGAGAGAAAAATCAAATGAGAGAGAGTGAAAATGAATGAAATATTGAATGAAAAGAGGATTTTTGTGAGGCTGCATGGGTGGGGCGGGTGCATGAAGTTGGGTACCAATTTTCTGGCCACTTATGAATTTTTTTAAAAAAACGCGCTAGCATTATAACGCACACACGTTATTTTGCATTAAAAACAAAGAAAAAAGTGAAAAAAAATTCCTTGGAATACCAACCCAAAGGCTTGGAGGGCATTCCCAACAAGGCCAGAGATGTGTATTTGTAAATTCTACAAATTTTCACATAATCGGGTTCGTGCTCACCATCAAGATTGCATTTAGTTCAATATTGACAAAATAAAAAAAATGGGTAATGTTAGGTTCTCTCTTAGCTATCCAAAAATGTAACTTTTTTCACTTTTTGACAATGTTAAGCCTTTCATCCATAATTTCTTTTGTTTGTATGTCTATTTTTTCCAAAAAGCAGTGTTTAGTGTTTTTTTTGTTATAAATTAACCATTCATCAAAATTTCAAATAAATTACATTTTTAGAAACTAGACTCCATTCTATAAATTTAAAAAAGAAAAGAAAA
Organism: Sequoia sempervirens; assembly: GCA_007258455.2. NCBI lineage: Eukaryota > Viridiplantae > Streptophyta > Pinopsida > Cupressales > Cupressaceae > Sequoia > Sequoia sempervirens. The sequence continues at coordinate 17,500 of VDFB02126051.1, forward strand.
AAAATCAATTATTTTCAAAAATTTGTAGTGGGAGCACGACCAAAATTCTGCTTTTCAGGAAGTGCCCACTTAGAAAATTAGTAAAAAGTCGAATATTCATTAAAAAATTATCAGAAAAATTATGCACCAACTAGATGCTATTAGCTAACTTTTGACTATAGCGATTTGAAAAATACTACAAAAAGTTCACCGTGCTCAGGTCGTACAAGTGTTGCTATGTTATGTTTTTCTGACAAAAACAACACCAATTTTTGTACATCCATCTTTTGAACCCCTTAATCTCAACCATTTTCAAAATAAATTAGTAGTTTAGAAAGTAGACTCGGAGCACTTTGATCCTTGTTTTTGTTCCATCTCAAAATTTTGAGTGTAACTATTCTCAATTTCACGTCCAAGGTCAGCATTTCCTGATTTCAAAAAAAAAGTGGCCACTTAAGCCCCCTTTTTGGGAACCATATTGGTGCACTTACCCAGCGGGAAAAGCCGTTACACTCATGATTCTACCAAAATGACACGTATCATAGGAAAGGGGACATGAGTTCCATTATTTGAAACATGGAAAGCTTGGGGATGCTAACATGGCACATGGATGTCTACATGTCACACAAATATCCTACTCAAAAATTTGTAAGAAATGAAGTATCATACAAGTAACACTTGATCATTGTCCCCTATGGAGTTAAAATAGTGAAATTCCAACTCATACATGATTTTATCATTAATGCAATGAGATTCCATAAATGTAGCAGAATAAATGTGCAAGTGTGAACTTGCCATGGGGTGCAATGTTACTACAATACACCTTCCAAGACCAAATCCATAGATAAGAAGGTGATCTAGATCACTTTTGCACTTACATATAAATTATCACCTTATTTCAAAAAATAAAGTTTAAACTTTAGCACATTTTCTTCCTCCATTTGATATGCAGGAGCTAACTTGAAGTATGAAATAGTTGAGTTGCATGCTAGTATGTTTTATTCAACTATCAACATTAAATCAACATTAATTCACTTAGAACATTTTGTAAACATATGAATTGGACACATTCTACTAGACATAATGGGCCTAAAAAAAGCATCTAATGATATCAACATTTCATCAACATTTTATGACACACACACATGACTACTTAGTATCCTCAATCTTGTTTGAAAGTTATTGATTCAATAATCCTTATATGGTTTGGCACAAGTGAGTAATTATTGTTTTCATATCTAAACCATTAAACACTAGAGCTAGTTTTTATACAGAAACAACTTAAATACTTCAAAGGAAAGACAAAAATTAAATTATAAACATTAGTATGGACTGAATTCATAAGCATTGACTATATACACATATATACTTTAGATCCA
>VDFB02126052.1:0-13011 GCA_007258455.2 Sequoia sempervirens
AATGTGGTCAAGTCTTGTATGAGGACCAATGATGACTTGCAGAAATGAGAAATGTTTGGGATGCTATTTTGACTTTTGTCACATTTTTGGGGTGACTATTGACTTGGCCTAATTTTTCTTCATGTGGAGGACATTTTGGAGAGTTCTAGAAGGTTCTTTTTGGCCTTTTCTGTTGTATCCAACTAGAATCTTCTAGAAACACTGGTGTGAGAGGTTTTGGTGGGTTTTGGTTTAAGTATGTTCATTTGGAACATTTGAGGGAGTTCTTTCTTTTTCTAGTAGAAGGATAGCTTTATTTTCTTGGAGTTATCTTCACGGAGCTGTATTGTAACTCAGACAAACCTATTATATAGTAAGCACTTTGAATTGATAAATTGGAGCATTTTTATCTTCTCTCTTCATGTTTTATGGTATGCCATCAATGGTTGATCAGTCTATTTTGTGAAAAGTCATCTTTCCTTGCAAACTTGTCCCATGTTTCCTGCATCCATTTGACAGAAAATGTATGTTTACAGGTTATAAGTTGTGTTGTTTAGTGGTGTTATTGACTGTGAAAATCTATTTTCCTTTTGAAAGCACTATTACAAACCTCCTTATAAATTATTGATGTGAACTACATTGGAAAGTGAGTTGTGTGAGTTAAGCTTTGAGATATTAATTTGAATGTGTAAGGCTATTAACAGGTCTAAGTTGTTTTAGTGCATCACCTTAGGTTATTTTCAGCATTAGGTTTATTTTATGAAAATTCTTACCCTTATCTCAGAGATTAGGTAGTTTTAGGTGGCATCAAAAGGGGAATCTGGCCCTTATCACTGGAGGTCTGCTTTCAAACAGGTTACCCACAACCTGAAAGCAGTCCCATGTTAGTCCAAATCTGCTAAGTTCACCTAAGGATTAGCAAACAGGGTGCAAATTTGGGGAACTAACAGGTCTATAAGGTAATTTTCCTCTGAATTATTCATTTCGCTCTGAGTCTGATCATCTTCGCTGGAGTCATCAATATGTTGTGATCCTATTTCAAGTGGTACATAACCTGAACTTTGACCCTCCTCACGTATGGGTGTATACGTGTGTACCACATCAATGTCCTTGTCATGACAAAACTCTTCGGATAGCGAATCCCACTCATATTCATTTGAATCAGTTTCATGATCATCACTAGCTTGTAGTTGTAGGATTCTTTCAACAACTTGCTGCCTAGTTTCCTCTTTTGATTATTCTTTGTACCCTAGCCCTGCTTTGTCCTTTGGATTGGTTAGGATAGGTTGTATTGGTTCTACAATGCCTTCTTGTCGTTTACCCACAGGACCGTTTCCTTTATACCCCATCTTCTTTAAGATAGTGAATCCTTTACCATATTGTTTTGTTTGTATGCTAGTAGTTGTTGTTTGGGATCATTTCTCATCCTTGTAAAGCTAGTTTAAAATTTCCCTATCTTTAGATTCCTCAATTACAGTGCCTGCTTTTAAAAACCTACCATCAAAGCATGTGATTGGTGTCTTGATATAGAGGGTTGTCCATATGACTTGGGAGAAGATAACAGTTGTGAAAGACATAATGATTGCTCAAATGAGTATTCCCCCAAGCCTTTGTATTTTAATTGGATCTTTGTCTCAAATTGCTTTGATAATGAATTAAGTTGACTTTCCTGACTTGACGAAGTAGAATCACTGACGCCCTTATCCTTTGATTGCTCCATTTTTGCCACCCACTTCGACAAGGAATTTAATTGTCTTTCATTGTTGGATGATCTATGTGTTAGAGCTTCCATGTTATGTGGTACAAAAGTGTCTTGGGTTGTCTTGAGTGTGTTACAATATTGGGGGTTGTTGGAGTCAGTTGCAATAGTGATTTCTTGTCCGTTAAAAGGAAATTTCAAACACTGGTGATATGTAGATGGCACTACTTGCATGTCATGAATCCAAGGACACCCCAAGAGTATGTTGTATGTTAAATCCTAATCCAACACTTGATGAAATATATCTTTGACAACTGGTCCCACTTGAATTGGTAGCACAATTAATCCTCGGGAGGATCTCTCTTCGTCATCATATGCTTTTATTGTGATTTTCCTTCTAGGATCAATAGCATTTTCTGAATACCCAAGTGCACGGACAAGTTTTATAGTATAGATATTTAGGCCAGCCCCACCATCTATTAGAACACGCTTGACCCAATGTTTACGGATTAAGACCTCAATGTGGAGGGTGGCATTATGTGGATGGGTGATAGATACATCATCATGTTTGGAAAATGATAGGCAGTGTGGTGCAGTCAAGTGTCCCACCATAGTCTGAAATTGGAAAACTTCTAGATTGTTCGATACTGTGGTGGCTACTAGAGCTTGCTTTAGGATTTATTTATGGGCTGGTGAGATCTTGAGGAGTTCCAATATTGATATTTTTTTTGGTATTTTCTTCAATTGATCAACTATGTTATATTGATTTGTAGGGATAGTCATTGTATTGGACGTGGAAGGGGTAGCTCCTTTCAATGTTACCTTGGCTTGTCTTCTTGTGATTGCGTTGACTGGTGAATTGTATTTTTTTCCTTTATTTTAATGACATTGATTTGATTTTCATTTGCAGCAATGTTGGTGATCATATTTATTGGCACAACGTCATTGATTTGGTGTGATGTGATGTTGGTGTCATGGTGACGAGTTTCAATTGCAGCAATGTTTCTTTGGCCCTTGATTTTGATGTCTTTCGTTTGATGTTCAACTACCTCAACACAATGAATGGTAGAATCATAAACCTAATTCAGGTTTTTGCCTTTGGTATTTGATGAAGAAGATTCCCCTTTTTCGTATTTTGGAAGAGGGTTCTTGAACGCTCCATGATCATTGTTTGTTTGGGGTCCTTCTACAAAGATCATTTTTTTGTCAATCAAGTCTTGTATCAATTGTTTCAATTGCATGCAATCATTGGTTTTATGTCCTTTTTTTTGGTGAAAGTCACATTAGTGTGCATCATTCCACCAAGAAGGTTTAACTTGTGGTTCCCAATTTTTTGCCTCTAGTAATTTTATAACCTTGGTTGTAAGAAGCTCCTTTAATGTTGATTCTAATGATTGTCCTAAAGGTGTGAACCTTCTCTGATTTGAGGATGTTCGATATGGGGGTGGCTTAACTTCAGCATTTCTTGGATTGTTGTTTTGATTAAAATTTTCGTTGTTGTTTTGTTAGTTGGTTGGATTGTTGTTTTGATTGGTTTTGGTGGCAGCTGCGGTTGAGCTGAATACCGGTTTTGCATTTTGGGTTTCAACTGCAGCATCATTCTTGTTTTGTTGCCAAAACTTTGGTTTATCACCGCTATTGTAATTGTTGGATGAACTTGTTGAGTTTTTTTCATTGTAAATTTTTATGACTCCTCTCTTGACCAAAGCCTCTTCAATTTTGATTCCATTTTCAATCAATTTTTTGAAGGTAGGTGGGCATTGTAATTCCAATTTGTAGCTCATCTTATCATTTAGGTTGTTGATAAATATTTCTATCATTTCCTTTTCAAGTATGGGACGAGAATATCTTGCAAACAACCTTCTCCATTTTTGCAAAAAAATGAGGAACTATTCACCCTTTTTTTGTTTCAAGTTGCAAAGGTCTTTCATTGTTATATCATGTTGGATGTTATAAGAGTATTGGGTGATGAACTTGTTAACCAATTCTTCAAAGGTGTTAATTGGTGGTGCAAGTTTGGAGGACCATTCAAGACATTGTCCACCTAGACTTTGTGGAAACAATCTCATCAAGTGTCCTCGTGTGCAAATTCAAGACTCATGGTTCGAAAATCCCTCACATGATCTATTGGATCGGTTTTACCATTGTATTTATCGTACTTTGGGAATTCACAATGTTTGGTAAAAGGAATCATGTTAATACTTTGATCAAATGGATATGGAAAAATGTCTTGTATCAAGCATCGTTTTGAGGTTCCCCTTTGCATATCAAGAATTTGTTGTTGGAGGTTCTTCATTTGATGAGTTAAGGCAACCATTTGTTTTGTATCTTGTGAATCATTTTCAAGATTTTTAGGAGTTGCTTTCAATTTATTAATATCAAAGTCAGGTGGAAGTTTGACACCTTGATTAGCCAACATTAGGATATATTTTTCCCCATTTCTTTCAAAAATATTTTCTAAGAACTTGTGGAAATTTGGATCATGTTCAACATGTCGGATGTCTTCCTCAGTTATTTCTTCACTTTTAATGTTGTGGGTTCCATGGAAAGGATTCTCTTTAGGTTCAGCCATGGTGTTTTGAGTTTCAATGTTTGGAGTTGCAATATTTTGAGGTTTGATGTGTTGAGCTTCAAGTTCTTTTTCCTTGAGTTTCTACTTTTGTAATCTTGTTTGAGCGAGCATACAAGTGTTACACTTTGACTAAACTTTGATCTTTGTTTGGAAGAGTGCCAAGGATGAAAACTAAGTCAAATAGAATGACAAATTCTATTGATGAGACTAAGTTTAATTTGATTATAAAGCTTTGTTTCATGATGAGAGGATGATAAATCCTGATGATGAAACTTGGCTTAACAATCAAGGATATGATAAGTTTGATGATTTAGGAACTTTGAGATATTAGATCTTGATTTATTTTGGAGAATTCCACTTGTAGAGGTCAATTTTAACAAGTTTAGACTCTGTGGTACCTGAGGAATGATTCTGAGCTGAAAAAGATTATGAATTTTGGTTCAAATTGTGGAACAAGGGATAAATTTAACTCTCGAGTCTTGCATTTGTTGGATGCACTAAAATAGAACCTGGATGCACCACAATATTTGATATTCGCACTATAAAATTCCATGTATGCACTATAACAGTGAATGGGTGTGTTATAAGACTGCTCATACACGCTATAATAGTGAATGGATGTGTTGTAAGACTGCGCAGACGCGCTATAATAGTGAATGGATGCATTATAATATTGCTCAAACACGCTATAACAATGAATGTATGTGTTATAATACTACTCAAATGCGCTATAACAGTAAATGGATGTGCTGCAAGATTATACAAATGCGCTTGAAAATCAAATGAACGTGCTAGAACAGAGGATGAATGCGCTATTCTGGAAATTTTCAATGTTTTGAATAGTCTGTCTGGTTTTTAATCCACGAATCTGAATGTTTTCAAGGTATGATCGGATGGACAATTATTTTTTCTTGGTTTCCAGTTTGTAAGTTGTGAGAATCAAGTGTTCAAAAGAATGATTTTTGAATTATGGCTTCAAACATAGCAGCAAGTTGTCAAACAATTGTTTCAAGCCTAGTAACTAAACATTGAGTGTGTATTCAAGAAACGGGTCTGATTCCTTCAATTTCCATAGGTATAACACAAGAGAAAAAAAATCAAGCACTTTTCTAATCTCAAGGGTCACTTAAAATACTACAACCCACATCTTAGAACAATGTCAGCTCACACAACCATGTCACCCCCTAGAGGGCGCCCGTGTTTTTTCCTTTCCCGAGTCTTAACCAAAGCTGAATCCTCCACTTTTTGCCAATAATCCCTGATGGTTATGGTGAGTATCTTGGGGGTATATTTTTCCCTCCCCTTGCACTGTGATATAGAAAGTGTTCAGAAACTGACTCGGTTGGCTTCTACACTATGGTTCGTAATAAGGGTTTTCGTTCAGTGCAGCAATAGATAAACTCCCTGAAGAGACCTCCCAACCTTTATAACAAAGGCTTTGGGGATGGTTATCCTGCACACTACCGTCAAATTGCAAACTTTTCCCAAATTTGCTTTTGATTATAGTGGATCAGAAAACTTGGCTTTAGTTGTTCCCACTTAGGTCGTTCCCGTAGGGTGAGTACTTTTTCCCACTATGGCAGGCCTTCTAAAGGTGTTAATAAAGCATAAAATAGTGAGTTTGGCATTTTGGTCACCCAGTTAAGGGGAGAGCATAGGCCTATCACTTCAAACACGAAAGACAAGGGGTTCTTTAACCTTTTAATTAAGCTAGATGCCTATCTTAATCAAAAGGAAAGCATTAAATAACTCTAGCCCCTGCATAAATCATCAGTAGTTGCATAAATTTTTCTTTGACTGGCGTATCATCCACCTGCAAGCAGAAAACATCAATTAGTTCTCAGGATTTTTAGGATTTTGCAAATTTAAACAGATGCGCTAAAATAGTCATCCAATGCGCTAAAATAGTCATCCAATGCGCTAAAAGATTATTCCAATGCACTACAAGAACTATGTCATCCAATGCGCTACTAGAACTATCCAATGCGCTATAAGAACTAATGAATGTGCTAAAAGAACAACTCAATGTGCTAGAATAACTAAGGGATGCACTAACATAAAGATTGAATGCGCTAAAACACTCCCTATATGCGTTGAAACAGATGTTGGATGTGCTAAACTATAAGATGGATGCGTCATAACAGAGATTGGATGCACTATAAGACTTTTTGTATGCATCGACATAACTCATGGTCGTGCTAAAAGAAGGTCAAGTCTAGAATCTGCGAAACAAATTTTCTAGAAAACATTAATACAAAGGGGCTATGCCCCACGGTGGGCGCCAATTTATGTAAGTGTGAATTGTGGGGGTTAATAATAAACACACAAACTCAATGAGACGTATTACATTAAAGATTTGAATCATAAAACTAATCTATTTGCATCAAAACAAATCTCTAAAACCGTTCCATTGTTTTCTATTCTCAAGGATTCATTAAATCATTTTGGCTCTCAGATTTGTGTATGCACTATGATTGTTAGAATGACAACTTGAGAAATGAGATGCTATTCAAAATGCAAGAATCTAATTCCTACATGATTTATCAACAAATGAAGCCATGATGCTAAGATTATGATGTTGCTATGATAAGATGAAGATTATGCTATGATAATGATGTTAAATGCTATGGTAAGAATGTTGTATGAAAGCTAAGATGAAAATGGAAATGCAACTATAAACTAAGACATGATTCTAAATTAATATGATACTACAATGCAACTTGCTAAATGCTAAACAATGCTAAATATTCAAACTCTAAATGCTCCAATTGCTCCAATGATATTCCTGCATAATAAGCTTACTCAAAGATGGGATGTAAAATATTGTAGCAAGAGGCTGTATTTATAGGATTTCCAAAGCATCTTGTGAAGTGGCAACGATCAACGATCAAGATTTCAACATGAGAGATGAATGGTGGAGATGGAAGAATCATGGAGGATGTTACCTTGACCAAGGGAAACATGCCAAATGTATGAAGGAATAAAGTGTGTGAGAAAGCCATGTTTCAAAAGTTTGTTATGAAATTGGTTGAGAATAATATAATTTAAATATTAGTCATATTTAAATATATGTGACATTTGATGATGTCCAAAAAGTGTTGTTGTAGACATGTGACTGACTAAATTTGAATTTGGAATTATTCAAACTTAGTGAGAAGATATATAATTAAACAAACTATTGACATTTGTTTATTTAATTAAATTTAGAAGAATGTGGTTTAAGATGAAGAATTTAGAAAAGTGTGAACTATATAAATAAATTAAGAATTTATTTATAACTAGATGAAATAAAGAGGTCATTAATTAAATAACTAGTATTTAATTAATTGTCTTGACTGATTTTAGGTGTATACATTTTCCCTCTTTGAAGTAATGCATTTTACACATTGCTTCAAAGAAAAATTGTCTGTTGATAGGGAGAAAAAAATTGATGCCTAGACCGTTTTTTGGGTGATGGCGATTGGCCAATTTATGTACTTGTGAATTTGTGGGGGTTAGTAAATCAATAATAAAACACACAAACATAAATGAGACGTATTACATTAAAGATTTGAATCATAAAACTAATCTAATTGCAGAAAAACAAATCTCTATAACCATTCCATTGTTCTATATTCTCAAGGATTCATTAAATCATTTTGGCTCTCAAATTTTGTTTATGCACTATGATTGTTAGAATGACAACTTGAGAAATGAGATGTTATTCAAAATGCAAGAATCTAATTCCTACATGATTTATCAACAAACGAAGCCATGATGCTATGATATTAATACTGTTGTGATAAAATGAAGACTATGCTATGATAATGATGCTAAAATGATATGATAAGAATGTTGTATGAAAACTAAGATGATAACTAGAATGTAAATATAAACTAAGACATGATTCTAAATTAATATGATACTACAAATGCAACTTGCTAAATAATAAACAATGCTAAATGTTCAAACTCTAAATGTTCCAATTGCTCCAATGATATTCTTCCATATTAACTTTTCTCAAAAATGGGATGTTAAATTTTGTAGCAAGAGGTTGTATTTATAGAATTTCCAAAGTATCTTGTGATGTGGCAACAACCAACAGTCAAGATTTCAGCATGAGAGATGAACGGTGTAGATGGAAGAATCATGGAGGATATTTACCTTACGACCAAAGGGAAACGTACTTAAATGTATGAAAAGATTAAAGTGTGTGAGAAAGCCATGTGTCAAAATTTTGTTATGAAATTGGTTGAGAATAATATAATTTAAATATTAGTCATATTTAAATACATGTGACATTTGATGATGTGTCCAAAAAGTGTTGTAGACATGTCACTAAATTTGAATTTGGAATTATTCAAACTTAGTGATAAGATATTTAATTAAAAAAACTATTGACATTTGTTTATTTAATTAAATTTAGAAGAATGCGGTTTAAGATGAAGAATTTAGAAAAGTGTGAACTATATAAATAAATTGAGAATTTATTTATAAGTAGATGAAATAAAAGAGGTCATCAATTAAATAACTAGTATTTAATTAATTAATTATCTTGACCGATTTTAGGTCTATACATTTTTCCCCTCTTTGAAGTAATGCATTTACACATTGCTTCAAAGAAAATTTTGATGTTGATACGGAGAAAAAAAAAATTGATGCCCTAGACGCTGATTTTTTAGGTGATGACGATGGGTGCCACTTTATGTAAGTGTGAATTGTGGGGGTTATTAATAAACACACAAACTCAATGAGACATATTACATTAAAGATTTAAATCACAAAACTAATATATTTGCATCAAAACAAATCTCTAAAACCGTTCCATTGTTTTCTATCCTCAAAGATTCATTAAATCATTTTGGCTCTCAGATTTGTGTATGCACTATGTTAGAATGACAACTTGAGAAACGAGATGCTATTCACAATGCAAGAATCTAATTCCTACATGATTTATCAACAAATGAAGCCATGATGCTAAGATTATGATGCCGCTATGATAAGATGAAGATTATGCTATGATAATGATGTTAAATGCTATGGTAAGAATGTTGTATGAAAGCTAAGACGAAAATGGAAATGCAACTATAAACTAAAACATGATTCTAAATTAATATGATACTACAATGCAACTTGCTAAATGCTAAACAATGCTAAATATTCAAACTCTAAATGCTCCAATTGCTCCAATGATATTCCTGCATAATAAGCTTACTCAAAGATGGGATGTAAAATATTGTAGCAAGAGGCTGTATTTATAGGATTTCCAAAGCATCTTGTGAAGTGGCAACGATCAACGATCAAGATTTCAACATGAGAGATGAATGGTGGAGATGGAAGAATCATGGAGGATGTTACCTTGACCAAGGGAAACATGCCAAATGTATGAAGGAATAAAGTGTGTGAGAAAGCCATGTTTCAAAAGTTTGTTATGAAATTGGTTGAGAATAATATAATTTAAATATTAGTCATATTTAAATATATGTGACATTGATGTGTCCAAAAGTTGTAGACATGTGACTAAATTTGAATTTGGAATTATTCCAAACTTAGTGATAAGATATTTTAATTAAAAATATTGACATTTGTTTATTTAATTAAATTTAGAAAAAGAATGTAGTTTAAGATGAAAGGAATTTAGAAAGTGTGGAGAACTATATAAATAAATTGAAATTATTTATAGAGGTAGATGAGAAATAAAGGTCATTAATTAAATAACTGGTATTTAATTGGTGGTATCTTGACCCGATTTTAGGTCTATGCATTTTCCCTCTTTGGTAATGCATTTACACATTGCTTCAAAGAAAAAGATTGACCTCGTGTTGATACTTGAGGAGAGAAAAAAAATTGATGCCACAGACGATTTTTTGGGTGATGGCGGTGTGCGCCAATTTATGTAAGTGTGAATTGTGAGGGGTTAATAATAAACACACAAAACTCAATGGGAGCATGTTACATTAAAGATTTAAATCACAAAACTAATATATTTGCATCAAAACAAATCTCTAAAACCGTTCCATTGTTTCTATCCTCAAAGATTCATTAAATCATTTTGGCTCTCAGATTTGTGTATGCACTATGTTAGAATGACAACTTGAGAAACGAGATGCTATTCACAATGCAAGAATCTAATTCCTACATGATTTATCAACAAATGAAGCCATGATGCTAAGATTATGATGCCGCTATGATAAGATGAAGATTATGCTATGATAATGATGTTAAATGCTATGGTAAGAATGTTGTATGAAAAGCTAAGATGAAAATGGAAATGCAACTATAAACTAAGATATGATTCTAAATTATTATGATACCACAATACGAACTGCTAAATGCTACTAAATATTCAAACTCTAAATGCTCCAATTGCTCCAATGATATTCCTGCATAATAAGCTTACTCAAAGATGGGATGTAAAATATTGTAGCAAGAGGCTGTATTTATAGGATTTCCAAAGCATCTTGTGAAGTGGCAACGATCAACGATCAAGATTTCAACATGAGAGATGAATGGAGATGGAAGAATCATGGAGGATGTTACCTTGACCAAGGGAAACATGCCAAATGTATGAAGGAATAAAGTGTGTGAGAAAGCCATGTGTCAAAATTTTGTTATGAAATTGGTTGAGAATAATATAATTTAAATATTAGTCATATTTAAATACATGTGACATTTGATGATGTGTCCAAAAAGTGTTGTAGACATGTGACTAAATTTGAATTTGGAATTATTCAAACTTAGTGATAAGATATTTAATTAAAAAAACTATTGACATTTGTTTATTTAATTAAATTTAGAAGAATGCGGTTTAAGATGAAGAATTTAGAAAAGTGTGAACTATATAAATAAATTGAGAATTTATTTATAAGTAGATGAAATAAAAGGTCATTAATTAAATAACTAGTATTTAATTAATTAATTATCTTGACCGATTTTAGGTCTATACATTTTTTCCCTCTTTGAAGTAATGCATTTACACGTTGCTTCAAAGAAAAATTTGATGTTGATGCGGAGAAAAAAAAAATTGATGCCCTAGACGGTGATTTTTAGGTGATGGCGGTGAGCGCCAATTTATGTAAGTGTGAATTGTGGGGGTTAATAATAAACACACAAACTCAATGAGACATGTTACATTAAAGATTTAAATCACAAAACTAATATATTTGCATCAAAACAAATCTCTAAAACCGTTCCATTGTTTTCTATCCTCAAGGATTCATTAAATCATTTTGGCTCTCAGATTTGTGTATGCACTATGTTAGAATGACAACTTGAGAAACGAGATGCTATTCAAAATGCAAGAATCTAATTCCTACATGATTTATCAACAAATGAAGCCATGATGCTAAGATTATGATGCCGCTATGATAAGATGAAGATTATGCTATGATAATGATGTTAAATGCTATGGTAAGAATGTTGTATGAAAGCTAAGATGAAAATGGAAATGCAACTATAAACTAAAACATGATTCTAAATTAATATGATACTACAATGCAACTTGCTAAATGCTAAACAATGCTAAATATTCAAACTCTAAATGCTCCAATTGCTCCAATGATATTCCTGCATAATAAGCTTACTCAAAGATGGGATGTAAAATGTTGTAGCAAGAGGTTGTATTTATAGGATTTCCAAAGCATCTTGTGAGGTGACAGCGATCAATGGTCAAGATTTCAGCATGAGAGATGAACAATGGAGATGGAAGAATCATGGAGGATGTTACCTTGACCAATGGCAACAAGCCAAATGTATGAAGGAATAAAGTGTGAGAAAGTCATGTGTCAAAATTTTGTTATCGAATTGGTTGAGAATAATGTAATTTAAATATTAGTCATATTTAAATACATGTGACATTTGATGATGTGTCCAAAAAGTGTTGTAGACATGTGACTAAATTTGAATTTGGAATTATTCAAACTTAATGATAAGATATTTAATTAAACAAACTATTGACTTTTGTTTATTTAATTAAATTTAGAAGAATGTGGTTTAAGATGAAGAATTTAGAAAAGTGTGAACTATATAAATAAATTGAGAATTTATTTATAAGTAGATGAAATAAAGGTCATTAATTAAATAACTGGTATTTAATTGATTAATTATCTTGACAGATTTTAGGTCTATGCATTTTCCCTCTGGTAATGCATTTGCACATTGGCTGAAAAATTGATGTTGATGCGGAGAAAAAAAAAATTGATGCACCCTGAACCAGCGATTTTTAGGTGATGGTGAAAGCCAATTTATGTAAGTGTGAATTGTGGGGGTTAATAATAAACACACAAACTTCCAGTAGGGAACCCATCATTACATTCAAGAGATTCAAAATCACCAAAACTAAATATCTTGCATCCAAGGCTCCAAATCCTAAAACCTTTCCATTGTTTTCTATCCTCAAAGATTCATTAAATCATTTTGGCTCTCAGATTTGTGTATGCACTATGTTAGAATGACAACTTGAGAAACGAGATGCTATTCACAATGCAAGAATCTAATTCCTACATGATTTATCAACAAATGAAGCCATGATGCTAAGATTATGATGCCGCTATGATAAGATGAAGATTATGCTATGATAATGATGTTAAATGCTATGGTAAGAATGTTGTATGAAAGCTAAGACGAAAATGGAAATGCAACTATAAACTAAAACATGATTCTAAATTAATATGATACTACAATGCAACTTGCTAAATGCTAAACAATGCTAAATATTCAAACTCTAAATGCTCCAATTGCTCCAATGATATTCCTGCATAATAAGCTTACTCAAAGATGGGAT
>VDFB02126054.1:0-26014 GCA_007258455.2 Sequoia sempervirens
AGAGATCAACCAATTCTTTATCTTGAATGTCATAAGGTAATCATTTTGTTAAATATCTCCATCTTTGTAAAAATGATACAAAAGATTCTACTTGTTTTTGTTTGGTGTTAAAAAGGTTTGTCATGGTCACTTTAAGGTCATAGTTGAAACTATAATTGGAGACAAATTTATCAGCCAATTCTTGAAAAGATTTGATGGTCAGGGGTAATCGTGAAAACCATTCCATATCTTCTCCTCCTAGACTGTGAGGGAATAATCTCATAAGGTACATCTCATCTACTACAAATTCCATGGTAGTAGCACAAAATTATCTTAAGTGGTCTTTAGGATCTCCTTTTCCCTTATACTTATCAAGTTTCAGTATGTCCCAATGACTAGGAAAAGGTGGCATTTGTATGCTCGGATCAAAAGGATAAGGACATATATCTTCAATGGAGAACTTGTGAGATGTTTTATTGTTCTTGAGAGTATCCAATTCTTGTCTCAATGTTCTAAGCTCATCGAAAATAGGATTGTTTGTAGGTGCAGGTTTTGATGTCTTTGAAGATCTCTTGTAACCAGGTTGTAGATAAAAGGGTCTGTGATATTTGATTCTATCATCATTGTTTGTTTTGGAATGCTTGGATTCACTAGATTTAGGTTGGTCATTCCTTGTGAGCAATGATATGTCAAAAATAGGAGGCATTTTGATTCCTTCATCATCAAGGGCCTTGAAGTATTGTTGTGGGTTGTGTTTGACTACTTCTATAAGCAGTTTAGTGAATCTATGATAATTGAGTGTTTCATTTATATTGGATTGGGTTATTACTTCATCATCAATTTCATTTGTTTCACTAGTTTCAACACTAATTTGATCTTCCCCATCAAAGTATTTTCCCCAAGTGTTCCCTTCTTGAAACATTTTTACTCTTTTTCTAGGGGTTATAGGTGATTGTTCTGATATTCAATCCAAGAAAAGATAATGTATGAGACTTAAGACTAGGATGCAATAAAAGGATATGATTCTAAGATGAGATATGAGAATAGTATGGTATGATATGACAAGCTAATAATGCAAGAGCTCAAAGGAAATTCTAGGTTTGAAGTTGGTTATGATGCAAGGATTTACTTGTGCTATGATGAATAGACACAAGGACAAATGATCAAGAGAGGGTATGCACGAGATGATGAACCCCAAAAGGATTTCCCTACTCAAGGATAATGGTATGTTCCCTAACTCAAGGATGATGAACCTCAAGTGATACGAGTGATAGATAGCCAATGGTTTGATTTCAAGACTTGGAAAGAGTAGCCTAAGTGCAAGCTAAAGGTTTGTTTGAGTAATGGAAGAGTGGAGGATATGCAAGGACTAGGTGGAATGCAAGGATCGAAAGTTAAAAACTAAATGATGATAGACCCAAGAGATTTAAGTGATAGGTTCATTTTGGATGTTTTTGTTGTTTAACCTTTCGGGGTTTGCGGGTTTGAGATGTTGTAAATTACTAGGTGTGATGTTTGTTTGAGGCTTATTTTAAATTTACACAAATAAAACACTTGTAAGAAAAAGTGGTTGTTCAAATAAAGACACTCCTGAGACAAGCACAACCTAGTTATTCAAAAAGGTTTGTATACTTGGTATAGCCCACTAAAATACCCCAACATCAACATGAAACACTTCTCTTTCAAGAGCGGATAGCTTAGAAGTTTGGTGGCATTGGCTCCCCTCCACGACACTCACTTCTCGGATGCACCAACTTTGAATTCCCCAAAAAGGAATTTGCTATCTCTACTCAAGGGAGTCAATAGCACTTGAGTATCTTTGGGCATGATACTGCACCCTGCACTATACCAAGCAATGACTGAAAGGCTAGGCTTCTAAAAAAAATAGGTGTCTAGTAAGGGCTTTTGGTTCAGGGGATACTATGATAAAATCTCTCAAGAGGTCTCCCAACCCTTAGAACAAGGGATTTTCACATCATAAAGATACTAGGGGAGAGCTATCATGTACCACTTCTTGTTGATTGCAATATTTCCTTGCAACCACAAATTTATATAGTGGTTCTAAAGGACTTGGCTTTATCCCATTGTCGCTTGGTTCGTTCCCACCTTTCTAAGAGAGGGGTAGACCTTCTACGGAATTAAAAACATAAAGAGATGGGTCTAGCCTCTGATCACTGAGTTTGCACAAGGTGAGAGCATACACCTACTATCTTTACAAGCACAGTAAACAATGATTTATTAATCCCCTAGTTAAATCTATGTGAAAGAAGACAATTGTTCTTTTTAAGCACCAAATGAAATGTTATCTACTCTAAAAAAAACAAGATTTGGTTGTTTCCTAGAATAAAGTCTTGGACACACAAAACCTGCAAAACCACCCATTAGTAGTTTCAATCAATATTCTTCGACAGACGAGAGTTTTTTTTTTCAAGCTTGGAGAAATGAACCTGCATGAAGACAAATTAACAGAATTTGTACCAAAAGTAAAAAAACTAAACTAAAAATCCTGAAAAGGTAGGTGAGTTGGCTTGGATAGTGGGTTTGCTCCCCATTGGTCTTGGGTTCAACTCCACTCCCAGGATTAAGAGGTGGGACTTCTTGTGGGCAGGGGATCTCACCCACAGGGGACTAGTCTTGCCCTAGCTTACCCCAGGTACCCAAGGTATAGGCCACTAGGCCGTTGGGCTGGGTCGCGGGGACACCCTTGTAGTAACAAAAAAAAACTAAACTAAAAAGAAAAATTAACATTTAATCTAAAATCTAATTAATCTAATTTAAAAATTTAAATGTACTAAAAGATATAAAATCTAAATTTTATCTAAATAAAAACTAGATTAAGAAACTTAAATCTAAAGTAAATTAGAAATAAATTAGAAATTTAAAAAATCTAAGCTAAATTAAAAATTAGAATCTAAACTAATTTAGTAACTTAAAAATCTAAATTAAATTAAAAAAAATAGAATCTAAACTAAATTATTAACTTAAAAATATAAACTAATTAGAAATTTAAAAACTAAACCAATTTAGAAATTAAAAACTAACTAAATTAGAAAATTTAAAAACTAAACTAAATTAAAAATTAGAAACTAAAACTAAATTAGAAAAAAAAACTTAAAATCTAAACTAAATTAGAAAAAAAACTTAAAATCTAAATTAATTTAATTACATCTAATTTAAAACTTATTGACAATCTAATTAAAAACTAATTAAAACTACCTAAAATCTAAAAGTAATTTAAAAATCTAATGTTTAAAAACTATTTTAAAAGTCTAATGCTAAGACTTAAAAAAATGCTTTCCAAAAGATTTTTTTCTTTCTTATTGATAGAATGTTGGCCAAAAGTTTTTATGCAATCGGTAGCAACAGGTCTTATGCTAAAATGAATTTTGTTAAACTTCCAACACCCAAGAAAAAAATTAGAATGATGGGAGAGATGAAAAATGATAGCAAATGAAGCTCAATTTCATTCTTATTTTGAGTGACTGATTTGTCACAGAATCAACATGAATTTTATCAAAGTGTAGCGATGTCATATTGCAAATTGCACATAGAAAATAAACCAATGATATTCATCACCCATAAAACTTGAGAGAACCTTCAACAAGATAAGTCAAGCTACCAAAAACTTCTACCAAGCGAAAAATAAAAGAAGACAAGGGAAATGTCCCACTGGCATGCCAAATGTTGATGATGGAAATGGGAATCTAAATATGAAGATTCAGATTTGTTCCAACATAAAACAATGGAGTACTTGCCACCTGCATACACGT
Source organism: Sequoia sempervirens (assembly GCA_007258455.2). NCBI lineage: Eukaryota > Viridiplantae > Streptophyta > Pinopsida > Cupressales > Cupressaceae > Sequoia > Sequoia sempervirens. The sequence goes on from VDFB02126054.1 coordinate 3,750, forward strand.
GCAAACAAAATAAACTAACTAAACACACATGCATACAAATGGATTTATGTCTCCATTGCCCTCCTATCATCCAACATCTTGTGTTGTTGAATAAACTTGCTCTCAGAGCACTATGCACAAGAGGCTATGGTGAACAAAGATTAGAAGATTGAATATAAATGATATGAAATAATAAACTAGAATTCTAACATGCAAATAAACTAAGATAAAATGGATATTAGATGCAATGGATTAGCTAAATGCACGATGAGTAGATACTGTATGATCGAGAAATGAGAGAGGGCAAGGTTTAAATAGATCTCCTCAAGGGCGGATCCAATATTAGAGCGAATGTGGGATACATATATGCATGGTATATAAATGATGATGGATAAATTATTATTTTTGGCTAGATAAAAAGCTGGGTAGGGCCAGCACCCATCTATATTAAAATATCAGAGATGAAATAGTTAAAATGGTAATATACCAGCACATCGCAAGAACCTCTATGACTGCTTACTACTACTGCCAGTTACAAACAAGTTGGTAGACTACGAAGAAGAGACCCCCCAAAGCAGTAACAACTACTGCCAACCATTCCAAGAAGGCGAGATTCAATCATAAGCATTACATTCCAAGTGCTCCCAACGTCAGACCACCTTATTTTCCATGAAGAGCTTTCTTTGACAGCTCATCTGCCAATGCATTCCCTTCTCGATAAATATGGCTAATTTTAAAATCTTCCAAATCATCAATTAATGTCCTTATACTAGCCAACCATCTGTTAATCTTCCAATTAGGGGTTGAGTTTTGGCGAATGGAATTTACAATGATCAATGAATCTCCCTCCAGATGTATCTTCTTCGCTCCGAGCTCCTTTCCCAACTCTAGACCTCTCAATGCCGCTCTGACCTCTGCAATGTTATTTGTTGCTACACCAATGTATTCCTTGCGTTCAACAATGATTAATCCTTGCTCATTCCATGCAACACAACCAATCCCACTTGGTCCCGGGTTTCCACTGGAAGCACCGTCAAAATTTATCTTAATCCAACCTAGGTTTGGTGATGTCCACTTGATTCCCTTTTGAGGATCCACCAACTGTTCTGATCTTCTTGATCCCATTAGCTTTGGGACCACCAGCCCTACAAAATTTTTGGTCAACTCACTGTCCCAATTCGTAAAGACATTATTTTTCACATTAGAGGATCTAACTGCAGAGTTCACTACTTCTACAATAGAGGTTTCAATATTCTTGGCTAGCAGCTCCCTTGGCATCCCCAATTCCTTGAAGATTATGTGGTTCCTTTCGTTCTAGATTTCCCAGATTACTATTGAGGGGGCTATCTGCCAAATACATCCAAATAAGTCTTGTTTCTTGATGACAGGCTAGCTAACGAACCAGTCCACCAACTCCTAAGGAAGGGGGCACAAAAGGTTTAACTTGGCTCGAATGAAGTTCCAACAAAACCCTGCATATGGATAGGCCAACAAGAGGTGGTTCACGTCTTCCTCATGATTCTTGCAGAGAGGGCATCTCCCCGAACCACTAATCCAAAATTTGGCCAGGTGGTCTTGTGTTAGAATCTTTTTCTGAATTGCCAGCCAAGAAAAGACTTCGGCCTTGGGCATACCAAATTTACCCCACAGAAGTTTTTTCGGCCAATGTTTGTCATCCTCAATTGCTTCCCTTATCCTATATCCAATCTTCACTTTGTATTCCCCATCCATCAAAGCGCACCACCTAATCCTATATTCTTCTCCTATAGCCGTCCATGTTCTGTATTTCAGTATGTCTTCCAAAATCACCTTTTGAGCTTGGGGGGCATTTAACTCTAACAATGATTTCCACTTCCATCTCAATTGACCATTCTCAACTGCGAACGAACCATAGTTACAGATTTCCTTTCCCCAGACATGATTTGTCTCTCTACAAATATCCTCCAAATGTGGAAGAGACTTGAGGGCCGGATGTCCCTCCCAAGAGTCCTCCCAAAACACTACCTTTCTACCATTGTTTATTTCCCATGTGATATGTTTGGTAATAATGTCTCTGCATTCTAAGATAAAATTCCAAATTTCTGAGCCCCTTGGGGGATTCTAGATGGTGAATATTCTAACTACATCATCCGTGTCAAGATATTTCTTTCTCAGAATCTGAACCCACCGTTGGTCCCCTTTGCAATAAATATACCAAACAAGCTTTGCACCCATTGCCAAGTTCATTAGGTGTAATTGTTTCACCCCAGCCCCTTTCGCTCCTTGTGGTTTACATATCTTGTCCCAAGCCAACAATGGGAGATTCTGAGAGTCACTTGAGCCATTCCACAAAAATCTCCTCATGAGCTGAATCGGACCTTCTTCAGTAGCTTTGGGTAATTTCATGCAAGACATTGAATAAACCGGAATGGCAGAGAGGACAAATTTTATCATCATGACTCGACTGGCCGAGGTGAGCCATTTCCCCTTCCAGCTCCCCAATTTCTTCATGCAGTTGTTTAGTACTGATTCCCAATAACTTACCTTATTTACCCCTGCAAACAAGGGCATCCCTAGAAACTTACCAGGAAAGTTGGCAATTTTCAATCCTAGAATTCTTGCTAAAACCCTTTAAAGACTCGGCTGGACATTGAGGAAGAAGACTTCGAATTTGTGCCAGTTGATGCTCTGACCTAAGGCCAACCCATACTCATTCAACAATTTATTGATGCACCTGGCCTCCACCCTGGTAGCAGCCCCAAATAATAAAGTATCATCTACAAATTGATTGTGTGTTGATTTGTCTATCCCCGAGGCAACTTCTATACCCTTCCACTTACCTTCATCCCTCATATGTGATATACTTCTACCGAGTGCTTCTGCCATGATGATGAAAAGAAAGGGTGATAGGGGATCACCCTGTCTGATTCCCCTTGAAGATTCAAAGAAAACTTGTGCTGCACCATTTACTAATACCAAGAATTTGGGAGAATTGATGCATCCAGTGACCCATTCCACCCACTCATGTTGAAAACCAAACTTCTTCAACACCTCCAACAGGAATTTCCGATTCACCATATCATACGCCTTAAGAATATCTAGTTTGATGATCATACTGGGAGCTCTAATTTTTATTGTAGTATGAATAGTTTCATGTGCCACAATAATACCTTCGAATATGGATCCATCTGGGGAGAAACCGCTTTGCTCCTTCGAGATAATTTTCTTAAGAACCTTCTTGAGCCGATTAGCAATAATCTTTGTTATTATTTTATAAATTGTGTTACAAAGAGAGATTGGTCTGTAATCTCCAAAGTTCTGCGGATCTTTCTTCTTGGGAATGAGTGCAATGAATGTGTGGTTGAAGGCCCCAAGCACCGTGGCCTTTTTCCTTGATTCCTCAACAACTCGATGCACGTCCTTACCAATGATGTCCCAGAAGGCTTGAAAGAATTTGGCCGTGAAGCCATTGAGTCCAGGGACTTTATCAACTCCAAGCTGAAAGGTAGCAGCCCTTACTTCCTCTAGGTTGATCAGCTGGTAGAGCCTCAGATTGTCCTCTCCATTGATCAAGGATGGGATCCGGTCCAAGAAATCCTCTCTTTCCCTTCTATTATCCACCGCAACCTGGTTGAGAATTGTTTGGAAATACTGGACTGCTGCCTGATTCACTTCTTCTATGGATTGTGGTCTCGAACCATCCTCCTTTGTGCCTTCGGTGATGCTTTTCTTGACCCTATTCATAATTTCCATTCTGTGGAAAAACCTAGTGTTCTTGTCCCCTTCTTTCAGCCATACTTCCCTAGATTGCTGCCTCCAAAAGGTCTCTTCCTTGGTCATGATCTCTTTCAGCTCTTCTTTGAGTTTTAATTCCAGCTCATAATCAGTCCCATCCATTCCACTCTGAATCACTTTTTCATTTAGCCTGGAAAGTTCTCCTTCAATCCAATCTTTCTCCTTTAATATATTGCCAAACTTCTCCTTGTTCCAGTCCTTCAATTTATTTTTGATATGTGCTAGTTTTTTTCTGAGTGTGTACATACAGGTATGGTTTCCCCCTCCCACTTCCTTCCACCATATTTCCATCAGATCAATCAATGATGGGTCCCTGAGCCACATGTTCTTGAACTTGAAAGGGATGCCACCTTTGGGTACCTCGGGCTTTATATATAACTGAACCGGGAAGTGGTCTGATCCAGAGAAGGGTAGAATGCTTGCTTCAAAAGAGTCTGCTTTTGGTCCCCAATTCCCACCTAGGAAGAATCTGTCCAACTTTTCTGCTATATGGGTGAAGCCTTTTCTCCAGTTAGTCCATGTATACTTACCATCCTTAGTTTGCATTTCCCTTAGCCCCCACTCCTCCACAAAATCTTGGAAGTCCAATTGTACCCTTGACAAAGTTTGAGAGCCCCCTGCTTCTCAGAGTTATCCAGAGTGGCATTGAAGTCTCCACCTAAGATAACTTGTATCCCATCTTGCATCTGCAGCCAGGCCCTAATCTCTTGCCACAACTCCCTTTTAGCATTGGTCAATGTTGGTCTTTATACATTAACAATTAGCAGAAACTTATTTTGACTGAGGATCCTACATCTAACCGCCATCTAGTTATGTTTCTCCACTACCACATTGCATTGTACAAGTACAGGATTCCACAACACTCCTAATCCTCCTGAGGCCCCAATAGACTCCACAAATGTTCCTTCCCACTGTTTCCAGCTTCTCATTTTTGTTTGGATTTCATCTTTTTCCCATTTAGTTTCCTGCAACAAGACTAACTCTGTCTTACTTTGGTCTATTTGATGCTTAACTAAGCGCCACTTGCTAGGGGCGTTTAAGCCCCTAGCGTTCCATGTAATTAGCTTCATGCCTCCTCGGGAAGGACAATCTCCTTCCCGTTTCTAAGTTTTCTCTGACCCTTGGCACTGGCTGCAATTTCTAATTTGGCTTTGTTGGATTTGGGACCCCTCTTTTTCTTTGGTGCTAGGTTTGGATTTTTCAACTTCGATTGTGATTGCTCAATTGTTCTTTCCTCAAGGATGCATGTTTGGTCTATCTTAGGACACATTTCTTCTTCAAATTATGGATCATCATCTTCCAGCTCCTCCATATCATAGGTTGGGTTAGGCTCTGTAGCTTCAGTAAGAGCCCTTGGGGTTTCATTCTTGATTCCTACATCCTAGTGTCGATTGAGGTGATGCACCAACTCCAGTTGTAAGTCCAAATCATTGTCAGGCAACTGGTCTTCAAGCACCTCCTTTATCTTTTCCTTATCCTGTGTTACTGTCCACACTTCTTTAACCATCACCTGCTTGTTGCTTTGCCCCCCTGGGGTTTTTGTTGTTTCCTTATCCATCATGTCACCTCCCGAGGCCCCCATGACATCACCCGAACATCCCTTATTGGAGTTGGCTACCTCCTCTCCACACATTTCTGTCACAGTTAAGTACCTACCAACTACCGTGTTGCCCTCCTCCCATGATTTCCGGTCCATCACCAAGCATTCCACCATAGGGTCATTCTCCTGCTGATTGATTGCCTTTGAGTTAATTTCCTGTTCTGGATGAGCTTCCACTTCGCCCTCCCTATAAAGTTTCTGGGTGAATTTGTTTGCTCTATCAGCCCACACCACCCCATTGCATTCCAAATTTTCGTGTGAAATTGATTTGCACAGGGGGCACAGAGACATCTGGTCTTCTCTTTCGATCTTTAAAATGTGTGGCCCCATGTTGGTGGGGATCTCAATTTTTGAGGGAAGATTTTGGGGTAGAGAAATCCCCAAGCACATTCTAATGTAAGCTCCCTTGCATCTGTCAATTAGAATCTCATCTATAGATCTCAGAGTGCCTAAGCTATTCCCCACTGATTTCATGAGACCCAGTTCCCAAAATTCTGAAGGTATGTCATATATTCTTATCCACACCGGTCCCTCCTATAGAATATGTTCCCATGGGTTGAAATTTGGATACCAGTCAACCAAATGGATGCCAACACTTTTCCAGTAGTGCGGTTCACTTTGGAGGGCGTTCCATTTCTCCTCTAGTGTCGGGAAGATAACTAAAAAGTAGTCATTTGCAAGGGCCCCGATTTGAATCCTATCACCCCATTTCTCAAAGCACCAATTTTTGATCTCTCCAGCTCTACTCTTGCCGCCTCCCCATTTAATGAACAACCCTAATTGTTTTAACTTGTCTGTTTCATCTTTGATTTTTTGCATTTTGATTGGAATATGGAGCGGTGGGTTAGGGTTTCTAGCCTTACCCGATTTCTCCTTATATCCATTTGGATCCTCACCTTTCTCTTCCCAAGCCTGATTCGCTCGATTCCTTTCCTTTGTTTCATCGCTTACAATCTTGTTGACACGCCAATTGCCTGTCTCTGCCCATCCATTTGATTTATTATACCAAAACCTGCCATTCCGTCGATTTCCCAAAACCCTACCTCGGTCCATAGATTGTTCTTTGCCAGGATTTCTAGGAGCCTCCATTTGAAGCCTATGGAAACCTCGAGGGTGCAACCAGGGTAACTCCAATGGCTTATTCTTCCCATGGTATTTTCTAGCATACCTTCCTTTGTTCCCGACAGGTCCTCCCCCTTTCTCTCTGTAGTAGGGGTGACATTTGTCCACCCAAGATCTGTTTGCGAACACCCATTGTGGGTTGTACCTCCCAACTCTCGACGCCTGTGCACGGCTTCCTTTGAACTCTCGCTTCCCATTGTTCCAACTCTGCTCCTGCTCCTTGCGCGCCATTATTACGAGTGTTAGAGTTAGGGTTAGAGTTAGAATTAGGTTTAGGATTACAATTAGCGTTAGTTTTAGAATTAGGTTAGGGCTAAGATTTAATTCCAAGCTCATGCTTAATTATAATCCTAACCCTTATCCTACTTCTAAAGCTAAACCTAACTATATCCCTATTTATAATTCTAACCCTATTCATAATCCTAACTCTAATGGAAACTTCAATTCTAAATATATATTAAACCTTAACCCAAACCCTAATTGAAACCTAACTCTAACCGAACTTTAGCCTTAATTGTAATTGAATCCTAATACTAACCCCAGTTGAACCCTAACCCTAATCGAATATAAACCCTAACCATAATTGTAGTTGAATCCCAATTGAATGTTAAATCTTACTATAATTGTAACCCTAACCCTAATTCTAATTGAATTCTAACCCCAAATATAACCCTAAGCTTTATCTTAGAACTCTAACCCTAATTGAAAACTAATTGAATCCTAACCCTAACCCTACTTAAATCTTAACCATAATTAAAGCCCAACCCTAACAATAATTAATCCCCTAACCCACCCTAACCTTGATCTCGATTTGTAACTCCTAACCTTAACCCTAACCCTAATAGAAAGCCAACTCTAACTCTAACCCTAATTGGACGTGAACCCTAACCCCAAGATTTATCTTACAACCCTAACTCTAGCCCTAGCGCTGTTAAAATTTAAACCTAATTAAAATCTAACCATAATTGAACTCAAAGCATAACACAAATCATAATTTAATCCTAACCCAAACACTAAGCTTTATTTTAGAACCCTAACCCTGAGCTTTATTTTAGAATTTTAACCCTAATTTAACCCTAACCCTAACCTTCACCTTATCGTTAAGCCAAATATTTATCCTAGAATCATTATTGAATTGTAATTGAATTCTAGTCTTAATCATAAACCTAACCCTAACCCTAGAACTAAATTATAACCCAAATCCTATCAGTTCTTTCTAACCTTGACCATAGGTATAGCCCTAATTCTAGTTCCAACTATAACCAAAATTTTAATTATTTATAATTTTAATTCTAACACTAACCTTAATTATAATGTTAAACCTAATTTTAATTGTAGTACTAATTGAACCCTAATCCTAACCCTAATTAAAACCTAACCCTAGCTAAACCCTTACCCTAACCTAACATTAACCCTAACCTTAACGCTAATGTGCCTAACCCTAATTGAGTCCTAACCCTAGTTGAGTCCTAACCCTAACCCCAACCCTAACCCTAACCCTAACCTTTACCCCATGCTTTATCCTATAAACCTAAGTGTAATTGAACCCTACCCTAAACCTAATTGTAACCTTAATCTAACCCTAGTCACCCTAACCCTAACTCCAAACTTTATCTTAAAATTCTAATTAAACGTTAACCCTAATTAAATCTTAATCATAACCATGAGCCAATTTTAAATAATAATAAATACAAAAATAATGTTATATAAATTATTTTTTAATTATAAGATAAAGTTAAGTGTAAATGTAATTCTTAATTACATTATTTTTTAAAGGTCTAAGATTTAAATTTTCTTTTTCAAATGTTTTCAATTTTTTAAAAAATATTGAATATTTTTTGTGTAATAGTAAATTGAACAATTGTTTTCCATTCCTTTATTATTTTATTTTTCTAGGTAAATTGTTAAAAAATAAAATTACAATGACATAAAAGAATGTTTTTCTTTTTTAAGGATTTTCAATATTTTTTAATTTTAAGTATATCAATTTAGAACAATAGTAAATTTAAGAAAGTTCTTCTTTCATACTTAACTTTTTTTTTATTGTTTTTGATTGGAAAAGATTACTTAAATATATTTATATGAAAAATCAAGAGATATCTCCTTTTTTTTAAAATCAATGTAAATAAGATTTAAAAAATAATTTTACTCTATGTAAGTGTGAATAAAATTTCTTAAAGAAAATAGTCATGCAAAAGAAGGCTTATCCAAATATGTAAACAATTATACATGAAAATTGCACTCAAATCAACATACAAGTATTTATTAAATATCATTTTAATGACTATAAAATTCAATGCAATTATTTTTTATGAAAATATAAGTACTTTAAACTATAAAATTAAAATACATAACAATCCATAAACTATTTAAATTAGATTTAAAAATATAAACATTATTTTTTATGAAAGATATGAACATTATAAACATTAATTTTGATGAAAAATATGAACATTAATTTTGATGAAATTTTATTAAAAAAACTGCTGTGTATATCATGTAATATACATATAAACCAAGACTTACACTCATTTCAACAGTTCTTCAATAAGAGACTATATACATATTGGGAATAAATATGTAAATAATGCTATGTTAGATATTGATGGGATAATATCGATATCCTCACAATTTAAGGTCTTATTTTTCAATTTCATTTGCAGAACTTCATAGAAGGAATTTGTAAGATTGAAAGAAAAACATATAATAGTATGATAACACAAAAACTAAACAAACCATCAAATTTAAACACCAGGAGCTGGCTGAGTATGCATAAGGCCTGGTCAGTTTTGGGGAAAGCTAAACAATACAAATTAATAATTCGAAGATACATCAGCCAAAATTAATTAAAAAAAAACCTCCCCTAACTGTGAGAAAATTACAAGTTATTATAAAATTTACCAAGACCATGAATTAAAGTTTATATTGAACAAATTTCAATCTTAACCAGTCATTTATTGACTTAAATATTGACAGTCATACTGCAATCATGCCACGAAAAGCTAAATTAATGTACCAGATATATTGACAGGTCTGAATTGCTTTTCAAACTTAAAAAAGACTTGAAATTTGCTGAAAATTTGGAATGAAATAAAACAACCATACCATATTCCATTCTTGTTTGATAAAAATATTGAACAATCATTTAAACGCTAACACTCTTTGGGAAATTTTGTCAAACTGTTCACTCTTCTTCTTCCCTATCGCACCTCATATTTAACAAAGCCTGTTCTTGCAAATACATAATCACGCTAAAAGTGCAATAGGTTTGTGCTTCCAGGAAACTCAATACTTCAGAAAGGAAATCACGCTACAATCCTATTGAATCTTAATAAACTGAAAAAATAGAGCTATAAACTGAAGAAATGGAGCTATTTGCATGCAGTTCAGATCGACCAAAGTCAAGCTCATGGAAGATAAATGGCGTAGCCTATCAACTCGATAACTCGCGGCCCCTGGGAGGTTTCCTACACAGATTGAAGTTTTGGGAATCTCGGTCTGATTCACAAGAATCTGTGTACGGGGGGAACTTGGACGCTTTTACAAACAAAGAAATCGATAAAAGAAAAGCGGTCCATATAAGTGCGATAAGCAGAATGGTTAAATGTTATTTTGCAAAGAATAAGCAAGGGAACACAGTTGCTAATGCTTAGGTATCCTTTACACCTTGATAACAGATTGTGACCTATTCTTACCATGCTAAGAACTTTTCATCCCCATATCCATTTCAACAACGACATGAGGTGAGGAGCAGATCTGACAAGACTGGAATGTCCCACCGTCATGTACTTAAAAGTCAATACTTTCTGCTCTAGTTCTCGCCATTACGATGAGCTGAAGGGAGAATGTACTACTGTTACCATCCCCATCTCTGTTCCCATGAGTGGAAAACACAAAGGGATTCTTAAAGAGATGTAAGCTTGCGCCTGCTATCTTTCATATCCACCTCCTCATCAAAACCATCAAACTATTTTAGTATAGACGAATGCAAAATAATGAACCAGTCTAAGCATGCGAATCGATCACCAAAACAGAGGATTATGTATAGCACAGGAGCTAAATAAATTTTAGTATAGACTGGAATAAAATCTATTAATCAATATGACATACCTAGATATATTCTGAATAGGGCTTCGATCTGCAATGGATGAGATTGCCTTCCGTTCTGCAATGGATGAGATCCCTTCTGTTCTACTATTCTACTTCGGTCTGCAAGTGAGTCATCAAATTTGTTTCATATCACAAACTCTTCGAAACGGAAACCGTTGCTGCTCACGAATTCTTGTTTCTCAGAAATAAGTGAAGATAGAAATGCATGAATAGAGCATGGTTTAATATCAGACCTGACGCATAATTTCAGAAGCATTAAATCAGACGTTACACAAACTCATTAATAAATTGATGCGAATATCTGACGATTTATTTATTAGACATTACTTTATTTATCAGTCATTACATATAACACATCAAAAATATATCTGAGGCTTCATTCCCATCGTGACAGCCAGCAAGGACGGCAATTTTAAGGTGATTTGTTTTTGTTGACGGAGGTTTTTTCTGCCATTGTAGAACGCCTCTCGGCGTAAAAATAATATAAAAGCAATTAGTGGGACGTTGGGTGCTGCTGTTCCCACTTATCCCATCTGGGTTTAGATTATAATTGTAACTCATTTTAAAAAGGTTAAGCAAGGAAAATCTACCCACTTGAATTAATAACCAAGATGAAAGTGTTTACTAGCAGTTTCTTTATCCACCTCCTTGGCAAACGAAATGTGGCGCTACCCAGAATGCATAGGCACTACCAAAAACGTGCATATGCAAGATGAATAATCACAAAAAAAGAAGACTACCTAATCGAGCCATGAAGAAACCCTAAGGGTGTGACTGCTACTTTTATTCCTTCAACAAAGGAGATGGCAACGGCTACAGGGAGGGAGATTAAGGGGGTAATTCTTTTGATATTTTCATCACCAGGCCAGTGGTGGATCGAGCCAAGCTTCCACGCCTGACAAGCCTTTGCAGATTTCTTTATCGCTTCCATTATGCTTTTCTTGTGTTACAGGGTATTTTTGTGCCAAGGAAGGGACTCCGTCTGCAAGGTGAATAGATTGCTTTGGCCTTTGTTTATTCAACCCCCTTTTTTTGTGTTTTGTTTCCCATTTCTTAGCAGCGTCGACTCCTTGCAGGTTTGGGGAGGCAGGGGCTAGTAACCGCGGCTCCATGGTGGAATGCTTTATCCCGGCAAGGGGGCCGGGTTTAGCCTTAGGCTACAACGCCCATACCAGAGCTACAACTGCTACAGAGAGGTTGATTCTATGCTACCAGCTGATTCCAAAGTTATGCTTGAAAATAGATTTAGATATTTGGATGGTGAAATTATATTAGTAGTTTTCAGTTTGACCTGGCACTTTTTATTTTAATTTAGTTAAACTCTTATTTTAGTTATCTGATGCTACAATTGTTCAGATGTTTCCAAGTTTGACTTAACACAAAATATACATATATTAATCTCTACTTAATTGTTCTCCATTGCAGGTTGCATGAGGGCTTATTTCTCAAGGAGGATGGAGCAATTGAATAGGGGGTTCGACCCCCAAATCGAAGACCACGCTTTACATAGGAGTTCCACGGTTTCCAAGGAAATGGGTTGTTTTGAACATACAAACCCAATATGACTTCTACGTATACAGTAATAAACTCCCATGTCTGAAGTAGCAGCTTGTAACCAAAATTTAGTTGAACATATTTTAATAAATATACTTGCATAAATTTATCATTTCTTATTTTCATTTGACCTTCGCAGGTTTAGCCTCACTGAATGTAGACCTGTATTCTTACAGATGTAGGATAAACATGTATCTTTTTTGTTATATGCATAGATGGATGTTTTGACATTCAATCCCTTCCCTCTCATTTTAAACGCAGGCTATGCCAATATATATTTTTTACTATGGCCTATATTTTATTGTTTTTAGCATTCATTTATACTGTATTCTAATCTCAGCTTCTGTTCTATTTTATGAGATCAATGATGTTAAAAAATAGCACTACTCTTGCTCTAAAGATACCAACAAGTCTCAGGATTTTAAAAAAAATCATATCACCACCTAAACAATAGAAGAGGAATGGCCCAAAAAACACTTACATCAGTATTTGAAGCACAACACCAATGGTAAGGAAAATAACCCGAGACTATTACTCTAATACAGTCTTATTACAATTTATTTTCTTCACTCTCAAAAGTATTCAGTATTTTGCTTGATGCAGAAGTAGGAAACAAATGTTTGATACACATAATTTAGGATAGAACCTACAATTTTAAGAGAGATTATACTTACCATCCGGGCTTGTTTGTCGAAAGAGCCAAGGGAAAAAAAGAACGCTCTCCACCCTATTGTAAATGGGTCATCAAGCCATGTTGGCTCTCACCATTCCCTTGAGCCAAGAAGACCACCAAAACCCACAACAAACTAGATACTCAAGAAAATCCTACAACCAACCTTCTTACCCACACATAGGGTTGAACAACCTCCTTGTATTTTCTAGTTGTACAGGGGTGGGATGACACAACAATTTCAAGTTTCGTTGAATATAAGATTTTAGGATTTTACCATTGAACACACCATAAATATGACTTTGTTCCACACCCTAGAATTTAAGAGCCAAAAATGTGAAGTGGGACAAGGCTTCGTCCTAGCACAGATCGACCGGCCATAAGAGGACAACATTTTTTTTCTTCCTTGTTTTCCCTCCTTTTTCCAACGAGCTAGCCTCCCCTCCTCCAAAACATGACTAAAAATATGTTTTTAATCTCCTCTTAGTGTGCCCTAACTCTAGACACATGGATTGGGTATCCAAAAGTGTTCTAATCCCCTTCATTTTCTCATTTAAAGTTTAAAACCCAAAAATAACGACTCCCACAAAGAAACACATCTTCACAAGGAGACATGCTACTTGAGATGTGAAGCAGAATAATTGGGGTTTTGATGATCCTCTTATTTTCTCCCATTGACCATTATTTACCTGCACACTTTTTCCATCATCAATACCTCATGATATAAATAATTAGAATAGAACATTTGTAAATACATTAGCAAATTAAAATAATAACTAAACTTAATAGAACATTTGTAAATACATTAGTAAATTAAAATAACAACTAAACTTACTTACCTCAAATAAGTCTTGGCGTGCTCTTAATGCTTAAAATTAAAACTTTACCACTCCATGTTAGCTATTTGAAATTTCTATTTCTCAAAATATGTATCCACGATTATTTAAATTTAAAATATTTTTATAACCCAAATGACCACATTCAAACATAATGCAATTATTCAAGTTAATACTCATTGCATTTTCACTTCTTGGAGTGAGGTTCATTTGTATCCAAGGTCTTTAAATAAAATAAAATTATTTAGATTGACATACTAACATCAATTCCTACTTTAATTTCTCATTTATAATATCATAATTGCACACACCAATTCAAAATACATCTCCATTTACACAAAATTAGATCATAACCACTACTAACTAAATTTACACATAATGTCTAACTCTAAGGATTCAATACAAGAAATAACAAGTTATTTTCTAGGTAAAATTTTGATAAGTTAAAGAAATGTTTAATATCATAAAAAAATATTTTAAATAAGGTTAAACCTTTCGTGGTGACAATGATAATAATTTCCAAAGTCCAACTTAACATCAATAATGAAAAGAGTAGGGATAAGTTTCCAATTTGAACTCCATTATAGGAATGGGTGACCAAAAGGAAACGGATGTATAATAGCTATCTTGGGTCCCTGTATTTACTATGAAACATTAATCACTTGCTAATGGTACTATGCAATGACATAATGTGCATCTAAATCTTATGAAGTAAAAGTACTAGGTTTATTCATAGAACTATCTTTCCTATTACTATGCATGTTAAGGACATACAAGATCAGTTGGTGATACTAGAATCTCATTACTAAACTTAACGATATTTCCCTCATGTTAATACAATGGTAAGGCATCAGATCATCATACATCACATGGTCAATCATTAGGTCAAAAATGTCTAGTCTATCAATTTAAACATAATTATTGGAAAAGAAAACTTGTAACTAAGGTACGAAAATGAGGGCCTTACATCACCATCCAGGGGGGCTATGACACCCCCTGGGACCCCTATTATTTCAACCTCCAGTTGAATAAATAGGCCTTTGGCCGCGTTGGACACATCCATGAAACACTACCTAGGTACTCAATGTCAACTATTTGCCACTACTAGAATAACAATAAAATTGACTTCATATTCCAACAATCTCCCACTTGAATTCAAATTAATCTCTTGTAAATAAACCCTCATACTAAAAGACCAATACCAATACTACCAATCATCAAGTAATATGCAATCCTAGAGAAGTTATGCACTAGATAAACTTCTCTCTACAAATGGGCTTTGTCAAAGTATCTGTTGAGTTTATATCAATGTGGATCTTGGCCAAATATTTATCCTCCTTTGACCACCTCATGTACAAAGTGATATTGAATATCAATATGCTTTGTTTTAGCATGATATGTTGAGTTTTGTGCTAAGTGTAAATGGTTGTCACAATGCAACACCATGTTATCCTATTTTACCTACAATTCACCCAAAAGTCTATGAAACCAAATTTCCTCCTTGCAGCTTGTGTTGCCATATATTCAACTTCAATAGTAGACAACATCACCACTGTCTCCAACTTTGATACCCAACTAACTACACCTCCAACTAAGGATGTGAGACCCCACCTTTTCATGATCTTTTTGTGTCTATATGTCTTTAATGGTTTTTATCTAGTATTTTGTATGCTTCTTGTTTGGATATATACCTGAGTTTATGAGTGGTGGTTGTACCTATACATCAATGATGTTCATATGCTTGAATATTTTTTATTAAGTAGCATTTATAGGGTGTTGTACCCTTAACATGGAAAGCCCTCAGGCCAAAAAGAAGCTAGTTCAAACTAGGAATGAACTAGGAAAAAATAGGAGCCACTAGGGCCCGACAAAACAGAAACAGTCCACACACAGAAACAACTGACAAACAACTATCAAACAACAGACGAGGACTAGACAACCCTAGAACCTAAGGGGACTAATCTAACTCCCTTCACCCTAGGCCGTGAAGTAGTGACAGATTTGGGGAGTCCCTTCTTCCTCCTTCACACAACAGACCAGTAAGACACACAATCGAAGTCCACCGAGTGAGGCAAGAGGAGCCAATCCTCAACAACCACCACGGGTAATGAGCCACCCAACAATGCAAAAGAGGAGACAGGAGCAATTGAAGGACCAACAAAAGCATACGACGAGGGTCAGGAAGGCTCTGTCAGAGCATCGGCAATAGTTCGAGGCAATAATGGCTCCACGAATGGGATCACCAGAAGAGGAGCCTGGAAAGACACAAACTACCTGGAAGAATCAATAGGGTTGTCCTCCTTAGAGGAATCATTCGAAGAGGGAGAACCCGCTGTGAGATGGTCCATGAGAGCATTTCATATGCTTGACTATTATTGGGTTTGGTTAACTAAATAATTCAATCTAATGGTTGTCGTGATTTCTTTGATTAGTTTCTTTTATTGATTATGTAATTATGTGTTGATCAAGATGTTCCATCATGATGGGTTAATGGTTATTTATTTCTAGTAGTAGCACTATTATGTTTATCAGATATATTAAGTTGTAGGGGTTGTTGAGATGATTGATTAGATGATGTGTATTTACTTTGTCATGGATGGTATTTGGATATACTTATGGATGTTATATTTTATGTTGATTTCCTATGACATCCTCTACTGAGATCATTTTTATTGATGTATTTATAAAATATGAATTGTATATGTTATTCTATGGTTGCTAATTGATTTGTGCTAATATGTTATTTGTTATGATGGATTTATTTTGGCTATATATTGTACTACTGACATTTTTTGTTGAGTGTACAGGTGGATTATAATGCCAATGGTTTCAATGGGGGTCATTTAGCCACTTTATTTCTTCTAGTGTGATGTCAGACCTTGGAATGGAGTCTTAAGGCTATTGGCTATGATGTTAAAAAATTATGATTTTTAGTGTTATGTGATAATGTGATTATGTTCTTGTGTAATTTTTAACCTTGTGATATTTCAAGCGATTTTTAAGTGATTTTAGGAGGTCTAGGTGTATTTTATGTTTGGGAAATTAGCTTAGGGCTAAGGTGTATAGGTTAGAAGGTTATTTTTGTCATTTATAACTTTATAAAATGTGTTTAGACCCTCCTTTAAGCCCCACTAATAAAAGTGGTGAAAATGGGAGGGTAGTTGGGTGGTTGAGTTAGTTGTGGTAGGAAGTTACTTCTTCCTTCTCTTTAAAACTCTTCCTTCATGGAGTGGGGAGAGTTGCTTGCTCATTTTTGTTTCTTTGTGATTTTATGATCTTGTTTTGAGTTCTTGAGGAGAGAGAGAGTGGGAGTGTGTGGAAAGTGTAGCACTCCTCCGGTTTGCTATGTTGTTAGACAATGTGTTTATTTTGATAGACTCAAATATTGGTTATTGTTTTATGATCGTTGGCTTTAGAGAAATGATGATGCTATACTTTGATGTGATGATACACTATATGGATGGTTATGGTTTTATGTTATGCTTTTGATTAGCATAGTTGTTAATATTGAGATATGCTCATTTGTTGATTTATGATGCTTTAATTTCATCAGTCTTGATGTGATTGTATTAGTGAAGGGGACGAGATTACATCACTTGCTTGTGAGCGCCCTGTGATTCCACGATTTCTCTTCATGGTGTGACTGTTATGTTTTATCCATGTATGACATTCATCTTGATTGCAGGTACATGACATTGTCTCCACTTGGCTTCACAGGTCTAAGCGTGTCCATATCCCAACAGTATTGTTGATTGGGAGATAGTAACGGGGTTCCCTTGTCAAACTACAACCTTGTCATAGTGTCGTCAGTTTGTGTATGGTATGTTTTTGAAAAGGGAAAAATAGGTTTTACAGGGCCCTGAAACCACAAAGTTTAAACATACAAAGATAGCGCAAAAAAAGTCCAAGAAAACAGACAGCTGTCCCAAAAAGAAACGACAGCAACAAAGAGACAATAGGGTCCAAAAAAGGACCACCAAAAAGCTAGAGAAGACCACAACAACACTACTCCATGATGTTCAAAAACTCCTCGGCTTCCTTTTCAACTTCACTCATATCCTGTATTCCCTGCTTGAGGATTTGAACCGTATATGTAGAAGCAGGGGCCTTCCTCTTCGTGTTAGCATGGGTGCGAGTCGAAATCCCTTCAACAACAACTCTGCTGCAACCTCTGTCCACATCCAAGTCCACGAACAGCGAGCCCTTTTGATTTTTTTCCAACTTTTCCACCATAGCATTAATGATAATGGCGTTGTGCCTAGCAATTTTATGATTATGTGCCACAGTGCCCTAATATTTTGGCCAATCTTGGACATATTGCTCTCCAGCCTAGTCAATCTTTCCTCCTACAATTGTTGTCTTTTCTCTGTTAAGGGGGTGTCCTGTCCTTCATTCTCATTACGGCTCCAGCTCACCTTTTGCTCCAACTCCATGACTCTGTTGCTGAGATCTCTATTACGACCACTCAAATCACAAACTTCCTTATGGGCCCACTTAAGAATAGTGAAAAGGCCATCAACACTTTTTTCCACCACACTCATTATGTCATCAAGCCTAAAGTTATTCGGGGCAGAATTAATTTCATCCTGATTTGGGGGTCTTTTAGGGGCATTCACAAATCTTCCAGACGCAGGGGCACTAGGGGCCGACTCTTTATTGGCCATAGGATTTTTAGAATGAATTTCCAAATAATTCCCAGAGTACAAAACCAATTTCATAACCGAGGCTCCTTTAAACCCAGAGACCAAACCCAGGGTAGGGCAACCAGGCGAAGGCTGGGGATTAAGACAAGATGGCGGAGCAGAACCCGACATAGGGCAACCATGCAAAGGCTGGGGATTAAGACAAGAAGGAAGAGCAGAACCCTCAAGGACATTCCAGCAAGAAAGGGATTAGGGATCAGTGGTTTTAGTACCAACAAGAGCAAAAGCAAAAGGGGCCAAAGGATCATTCTCCCTGCTACTTTTCGTATCCTCATCATCCAAATCCCCAACAACAACATTTTTAGGCAGAGCGGGTAAATTTTGGAAATGCTCAAAGATGAGCCTGACAAGACCAGGGTGAATAATAGAAATTTGCCTAGGGTTTCTTTCAACATCATCAAGACAATTCTTCAGAGAAGAGAATAAATAAAATGGCAAAGAGATACGAACCTTGTGACGAAAGTGGTTCAAAATGGAAAAGTGATAACCATACGCCCTGGTGAAGCGCCCATCAACCGTGATGTACTCCATAATGACTCTCAAAACTTTCCTCCAGATCAATTTAATGGACTCCACATCAAAGTAGCTATTGGAAACCTTAACTAGCTTAGCCTTCTCCTTATCTTTCTTTGGAAATCTGATAACCACTTCATCAGAGAACCGGCGGTCCCGATAAAATTTCACACCCTCAGTCGAAAGACCAGTAATCTCACCGATGATTTTCTCATTTAGCTTAACACTCCTACCAAACAACACAATCTCACCATTTTTCCAGTTTTTGGCGAAATAGTCCAGCACCATCTCATCAGTTCCATGGAGCTTTTCCAAAAACGGAACTAAACCTCCCTTTTCAATTTTTTCCCAAGCTTTAACATTCTTCCTGTGCTCTTGAAAGCTGCTCAGCTCAACACGTTTTCTCTCTCCCCCCATCTTCAGAGCTCTACTATACCATACCCTACAGTTGCTCTAGGTCCCGTTTAAGCTTATTTTCCCAAACACCCAGAAAGTGTGCCGAAAATGCTTCTCGAAAAGGAAAATGACGTCGGTCCCATCAAATCTAATGAGATCGACGTACTTAATCTTTATCCACTTCATCATGGCGAAGACAAACTTCTCTTCCATGTATAGAATCATAATAGATTAGAGCTTTAACCTCGGAATGGAGGTAATCATTCTTCCTCCACGTGTTTTCCACACCCCTCTTGACCCCTTCATTGGCAAAGTTATCCGCCACCTTATTGGCTTCTTTGTAGGCATGGGAAACTTTCACTTTGTCGAATTTACTTAATATGGAAATTGTATCTTCGATCCACTTTTTGATGGTCCACGAAGGGGGGGTTAGCCCAAGAATATAGTCTATTATGTTCTTAGAATCACCCTCCAACCAAAGACATTTCATATTCATATTGAAAGCTAGGTTAACCACGTGATAAGCCCCAATGGCTTCTGCAACATGATTAGTTTGGGTGCCAATGTCCACAGCAAAAGCCGCAATAAAAGCCCCCGCATTGTCCCTTAAAACACACCCACTGCCAGCTTTCCTAGGGTTGCCTTTAGCAACACCATCAAAATTGGCTTTCACCCATCCAAAAGGCGGAAAAGTCCAGCTAGCGTTCTCCCTCCCACAATAGGCCGGCGTGGGGACTTTTAAAGCAACTAATTTCGAATTCCACTTTTCGGCTGTAGCAATATCAAAGAGAGACCAAGTAGCTTTATCAACCATTTTTCTAGGGATTAAAGATAAATTTTCCTTTATGGCCCTAACAATTTTTTCATACAAGTCCCCCTCCGACGTCTCTTTTTCCCTAAACAATATGTTGTTCCTTTCCTTCCAAATACTCCATGAGACAAAAGGTAGAACAAAAGACCAGAGCCTACGCACAAAAGGATTTTTTGATGGAGCTTTCCATTGCAAGAAAAAATCTTTGACCGAAGCAGGGGAAACCCAAACCACGTCAAGATGCGCAAGAATTTTTCCCCAGATATGCGACACAAAAGGACAATGAAGAAAAAGATGATTAACAGTCTCAACATCATTCCTGCATATGTAGCATCTATTAGGTAATTGGATTCCTCTCTTGCCAAGATTGTCCAAAGTGAGAATCTTGTTCTGTAGCATGATCCAATAGAAAATATTGATTTTAGGAATTAAAGAATTAATCCAAGCTTTAGCCCAGAAGGGCAGGGGTTCCTGCAGACTAACCAACATAGAAGTAGCAGAAGAAACTGAAAAAATGCCAGACGAATTGTCTATCCAAACAGCAAGATCATCCACTTGGTGTTGAGCCAATCTAAGGGCCCTGAAGGTAGACTGAATTGGGCAAAGATCCAGACTGATGGTCCTCAAATCAACCCAGTCCCCGTTCCTCTAGTAATCTTTGACCAGGACCCCGAATTCCCTTTTGCAGTCATTCATCCATTTATTGAATTTCTCAGTTCTGATTAGAGGATCCTTGAAAAGCCATCTATCTTCCCAAAATATAACATTATTTCCTTTTCCAACAATCCATCCAGTCCCCATCTCCAACAACTTTCTACCTCTACTCATATCATTCCAGCAAACAGACCCACGAGGTAAAAAAGAAGTAATAACATCATTAAGAGACTCACAGTTGCTAAAGTATTTGGCTTTTAAGGTCTCTTGTGTATGGTATGTTGTTGAGTCATGTCATCTTTGATGTTTTGATAATTTATTATCGGTGGGAAGTATATGTGAAAATTAATGTTTAAGTGGTTGTAAATGTTTTTGATAAAGGATAAAATAGGTTTTGAAGGGACCCGAAACCCTTTACAACCAAGAATAAGGCTGCAAAAAGGACAACCTACAGCTAGCCAAAAACCAGCTCCCAAACAAGACCCTTCAAGATTTACATTTAGAACTACTCTTGTGGGAACAGAGAGTCATGTCAAAAGAAGGCCTAAATAATTTTGTTTTCATGCCCTAAACAGTAATCTAGCCTTCTTCCACTTGCGTTGCCTTATCATGCCAAGCCAACACACTATTTTCTTGAAGATGAATGCCTACAACCATAGTCTTAGAGATTTCATCATTGTTCCTTCGTGTAGACAAAGACTTATCTGAAGAGCTGCCAAAAATGGGAGTCGTAGCGCTATCACCAGTAATTGTAGCCTGAGACCTAGTCATTTGCTCAATAGGGGTAGTCTTAGCTACCCCACCATTTGAGGCATCCAGAGGAGATGCCCCAAGACCATAAGTGGTTGTAAATGTTAATTTATGTATTTTAGTTTAAAATTGTTATTTAATTTAATTTAATTTATTTTATTCAATTAGTAAGGTAATTTAATCTATTGATTAAATTTATCTTATTAAATGGATAAATTAATTAATTAAATTAAATTTGTTGATTAAATAAATTAAGTAATTAAAGTTGTTTTGTAAAGTGCATAGATTAAATGATTTAAATTTATTTAGAAATTATATTTTGTTTTAAATTATTTAAAAGCAAAATTATCTTGTAAATGCATGAGGAAATAACTATGGTTGTTGAGGGGGATATTTTTTGAATTTTGACTAAGTGTTGTGGGAATTTATTGAGGAATTTGATGGAAAAAGAAAAGATCTTCGAATTTTTTGCTGTTAAAATAGAGGAAGGTTTTGCTTTGTATGATTGCATTTTTTGTCTGGAAGTGGAGATTTTGGAAGAGATTTTGGAAAATTGGATTTTGCAAGGAAGCTCAACTCCAGTTCTCATTTTCTTCAAGCTTCAAAAATAGGTTCTTTTATTGCTTAATTGTTTAAAAGCTTTGATTTTAAATTCTAAAAGATTGCTTGAGAAATTGTTGTAAATTTTTAGAAATTTTTGCAAATCAAATTTTAACAGTAGAAAATTGAAAGAGAAAACAACATAAATTTTTGCAAATCAAATTTTAATAGTAGAAGATTTAGATAATCTCTC
>VDFB02126055.1:0-20461 GCA_007258455.2 Sequoia sempervirens
TTGGTTTATCCATGTTAGAGGATCCTTACCATCAAACTTGCGCATATCCACCCTTGGAAATAAATTCCTAGATCCCATAGGAATACTAAAGCTTGTGTCAATGGTAGCTGACCTAGAATTTTCACCTTGGGCGCTTGAGAACCCCTTTCTTGGTTCAGCCATGTAGGTGCTTAACATGTTTCTTAGGTCACACATATCCATCTTAATTGAGGAAATGTCTTCCTTGACCTTATTTATTTCCTCATTAGGAGTAATATCCTTTATTTTTTCCCCATCCTTATCAGGAGTCTTCCCTGGAGTGACAACATTCTTTTTACCCCTTGTTGCAGGCCCCGTCATGATGGAAACCACTAATGTTGAAATAAATCACACAAATGAAACTTAAATTATTTTAAATTTTTACTGTAATCTCCTTTAGAATGTCTTCAAAAACCCAATAAAAATCACACTCCAATTCAACAAGATTTGCGAGATGTGTAGATTCCAAAAAAATAGTGTAGAAACCCTAATTCTGCAATAATTCACTCAATTCTACTTCAATTCTTCTAAAATTTGTACTGTAGCTTCTTCAATATGTTATTCAAAAACCCTTTAAAAATCAGAAAACAATTCCTCAAAATTTGAAAGATATGATCTTCCCAAAATTGCCTCCAAAATTGAGAAAAACCTTGCCTCTACGGTGCCAAGATCATGCTCTGATACCGCTTGTTATGAAATAACTTGCACAATAGAAGAATATGATATGAAATATGCTGCAAATATTTGATTATAACTGAGAATAGCAAGCCACTTCAAGGGGTAAAACCTCCAAATATCTCTAATGAGAACACACTTCACAACTTGATGCTGAAATAAGACTCACAACCTCCTATAGATACCTATTTATGCCTAAGATATCACCTAGGCCGACTTAGAAACACCTATATAAGTCTTAGGCCGACATACACAACTAAATAACAATATACTAATGATAATATGACTTAATAGATAGTTAAGATAGCCACAAGCTGACTATTCATAACCTGATGTACAATAATATTAAGGGCGTAGCACTGGACGTCTATGTGGAAATTCCCTCAAGTCTTACTTCTTGACAAGTCTTTGAAAGGTCTAGACTTCTTCAACATAAGCCTCTTCCTAATCCTTGGGGCCATTGTCATTTACTAGATTCTCATCAAATATCTATGTAATTTCATCTCCATTGCATACTTAGTCTACCTCCTCCTTCAACTAGTCAGATTCCTCTTCAGGTACATTCTCTTTACTTTGTGGAAAAGGAACATGATTCAACACCAACACTAATGAATCATAGGGAACAGATGGTACCATTTTCTGACTACCTGCATTATTCTCCACTTCATACTGAAAGATTGAGGCTATTGTTTGGAACTCTTGACAATCTAACTCAGAATGTTGACTCGTTTTATGGAGCCTATACCATCTGGATAAGGCAACCTTAGCTAAATATACACCATTAGGAGGCTTCTCTTGATTAACTAGTTGATTGCTAGGATGATTAACTAGTTGATCCAATGGAATGGGAACTCCATTATTAGGCCTTGTGTTCCAAGTCTTGTTTTTCCCTAGGGGTTGTCTCATGTCTAACCCTTGTCCTCCACCTTGCCCTCTATCAAAGTTATGGCCTAAGGATTGTCCTTTATCATAGTTCTATCCTCTGTCATGATTATACCCTCTGTCATTATTGTATTCTCTTTCGTTGTTATATCCTCTATCATGGTTATACCCTCTTTTAGGATGTTGCTCTCTATCAAAGTGTTGTCCTTATTGATTTTCTCAATTTTCTCTATTATGATTGGACTACATATTTCTCTGAGCAGCTTGCAATTGACTGTCCTGGTTCCTCAAGTAAGTCACCTCCATATTTAGCTTCTTCACTTGTTCAGATAATTCATCCAGTCTCTCCTTGTTAGGGTTGCTATATGGAAGTTGATTAGCATTGTTTTGAGGATATCCTACTACAGCATTGGCCTTCAGTGATTGGTTTAATACTTTAGAATTCTATAGATATGGGGGATAGCTAGCTTGAGGTTGTGGATGAAGAGGTTGATTTACACTGTGCTAAGGATAGTTGATTGTAGGTGTAAGTTGACTCACTGGAGGTCCTGGGTGAGGAACCATAGGCAATTGACGTACTAGATTAATGATAGGAGTATGGTTAGCAAGAGTCTGGTCAAGAGCAAGGACCTGTCCAGGGTGAGCAATGGGTCCTAATAATGGTAAAGTTCCAGACACATGTTGTCTTAAGGAAATGCTTACTTTCACAACTTTAGCATAGGCATCAAGTAGGGTATTGGGAGGGTTGTCTTTCCATTTAATGAAGGTAGATGTCAAATTGTCAAGACCTTCATAATAAACCTCTAAAGTAGCAGCTTGATCAACAACATAAGGAGCCTATAATCTAGTATAGGCACGATGAAACCTATTGTTGAAGGACCCTATAGGCTCATTGACTTCTCTCTTAACATTGGTGAATTGACAGTAAAGCTCATTGGAACTAATGGGAACCCTAAACTTATGTAAGAATGCTATCTCTAGCTCAATCTAATGCTGGATAGACCCGGCAGGTAAATGATTATACCAATAGAATGCATCCTCTCCCAATGAATAAGGAAAGAGTCTACATGCTACATCCTCATGATTGATTCCTCTATCCTTAAGGGCAGTTTGAAAGATCCCGATGTGTTCCTTAGCAATTCTATTGGGATCATTAACATGGAACTTTGAACAAAAGTGTCCATGGTTCTTGGGCATGACATTGTAATTAGCAAAGCTCAATGGAGATGGATTATTAGCTAGGAAATCCATTGGTGGCGGTGGGGGTGGTAATGGCTTATTTATGACTGGCTGAGTTTGTGGGATAGGAATGTCCTCAGACTCAGACTCAGATGAACATGATGAGGATGGGGATGATGGAGATGATGGAGGTAGATAGAAGGATGATGATTCTCCCCTTTTGTTGATCGTTCTTGACCTAGTAGGGTCTAATAATTTTTGAAATTCTTCCTCTCCTAGAGTAGATCTGGTTCTTCTTCTAAATCTTTCAGGAGAGATGGCGTTCAAAAATTGATCCAGCTTGCTTATTTAGGCCCTCCTTCTAGCACCAATCTGTTGATGATGTTTTCTGTAGCAACAACTCAGACAGAATACAAAATCCTATCTCTCTTAAGAGGTAAATCTCTATTAGCAAGCCTCAAGAGATAACCCCAAGGTCTCTAATGTCAGGTCTTGACAATGCATAAACAACTCAGTGGTAAATGTGAAAATGCTGGTAATCACAATGTGACCTTACTACAAGCAAAATACTAAATCTCTAATTTATCATATCTAACAATATAGTGATACTTCAATCCTAAATTTAACCTAATCACAAAAGAAATAACAAAAGATAAGGGTTTCAGAAAGATTTCTATATTAAATACTACTCCTAAGATTAACAATGCAAATCATAAACACTCGAAATGGACCAATCCCTTAGAAACCGATTTCTACTTGACCCAGATGGATCTGCAATCTTATAGAAATAGTGCAATCTTCTAAGGTGTTAAGATTTTTAGATCATGAAAATTCATTCAAACAACCCTATCACAATTGAAATGAATAAACCCTCAAAATTGAACTAAGCACAATGAATATAAATTCTAGGCTAACTTTGCAAAGAAACTAACAATTAGTTGGTTGCGAAAAGTATGGACCAAGGATTGCTACAACACTTCAAATATCAAACCATAAACATTATTGAATCAAATCTAACTCTAAATATTAAATTATCAAATTTCCTCAAAGCAATTCTAAATATAGAATAAAAAGAACCATGCAAGATAAGAACACAAGTATGGCACCAAATCATAATGTCATTACTTGCATCAAATTATCCACTGTAGCAACAATTCTAGCTTTTTGTTACAATATTTTCTTGAGAACAACTACCTGCTAACTCTTGCTCTACTTAATTCACTCTAATATCAACTATCTCTCTATTTGTCTATGTCTATACTTCTATCCCTTACAAATGAGGCAAAATTCCATATTTATAGAAAACCCCCAAAACATGTCATCCTAGCCAGTTTTTACAATAATAATTAGCCACAACAAGTCGGCCAAGAGAAGTTCAAAAAAGATAGATTATGCATTAAATGCATGAACTTCACCCAGGTCAGCCTAGGATCTCAAATGCAGCTCGAAGCAATGCATGCCAAAATAATAGGGAAGCAAAAATCTCGATGTAACTCATCATTAACTATCTTTCCCTTTGTCCTTATTCCAATCAATCATCTCATGCACCTTCAAAAGTACTTTATCCAAGTCGGCCACAAGTGGTAAAGTAAAAACCTTAAGTCAACTTTCAATTGATGTAATAATTTCCATTGATTCTTTCACCGATTTATCCCACTCAACCTTATATGTTAGATATTTATCAATAACAACAATGTAGGTGGCCACATCATCTAACTAGTGTTCAATAATAAGATCATCACTAACTGGAGCATAAACATCTTGCCACCACTTTCTCAACTACTCTAAGCTCAAGTATTTAGGTGCAATCCTCCTTCTCCCTGTCATTATCTCAAAGAAAGCAATGCATCCATTGTACACACCAGTCAGGGTATCATGAATTTTCCTCCTCTTCTTGTAGATCTTCTTCAGAACCTTTTGCCTAATTTGCAACACCTCAAACCATTCCCAAGGTTCAGCAACTATGGAGGAGGGGAGAATTTTATCTTTCACTAGCTTATCCTTGGTATACTCCATGATGGTTTTGGTTTTCTACAGCAGGAGATCTGTATCTTCCTTATCTTGAGCTAACACCTCCCGCAACCAATTAGTTTCCCTCATAACATCTTTTCTAGATGATAGAATGTCCCTGATAGCATTATTTCCTTTAGATTGCACTCCCTGTAGCCAATTAGTAGTAGCAAGAGTGGAATCCTTCATCCTTTCCAATTCAGTGATGGTTTCTTGAGGTAAGGGATTTGTAGTAGAAGATGAGGGGTTAATGGATTGCAAGGGTTTCATCATATTCTCTAAGCATTTCCTAAGGTTTTCATTTTATTTCTTCAACTCCTGCTTAATTTGAACTTCTTTCCTCAATCTTCCCAAGATGATAGCATTAGAACCTAATATTCTTCAATGTATTCCTCCATGGAGGTGGGCCCTAAAGTAATAGTCTGCATGGTATAATCTTTTATAGTTACATCATTTCTATTCGTATCTGGAGTAGGAGTTGCAATGTGGACCACCCTATTACTTGCCTCATCTCTCTCAATCTTTGAAATGACCCCGACCTTCCTTTTCCCTTTATCTTTTCCTATCTTGGCTAGCAACTTATCCCAATTGGGTGGGGTGTCTTCCACAACAACGTGCTTTGTCCTTATTTCTTTATCCAACCAATCAGGAACAGTGGATTCCAATTGCACTTCATTTTGTCCTACTTCCTCCTGCTGGTCTTTAGGCACTTCTTCATTCAAACCCTGCCTCTCAAAAACCTCTTCTACCCTTTTGTCCTTTTCTACAACACAATCCTCCCTATGCAAAGGTGATGAAACCTTTTCTGATACTTCCTCTTCTCTTGGATGTGATTTGATCCCTTCGGTTCTAATAGGTGACTCTTCATATGCAATCAAAGTAGACTACATTACTTTTTCTACTTCAGCCTCAGCATTATAAAGCTCACCCTCATGAAATTCTTCTCCCTCAGTGTATGGATGATCTCCATCCTTCTCAGATTCACCTCATTCATCATTTTGGGCTTTAGGTACACCATCATGTTGTTCTTCATGAGAAGTAACTAGAGGAGGATCTACTTTGGGCACACTATCCTTAGGAGGAGTCCTTGACTTCCTTGTATACACCTATGTCTTTTCTCCTAAACTTTCTACATTCACTACAGGTGGGGCAGCTTCTTCCTCATCCTTAGATCCTACCTTTTCTGATAATCTTATGGCTCTTCTCCTTTTAGGCATAGGAACATTGGAATCAAGATTCTACATTTTAGTTTCTTCCTTACCAGACTTCTTAGCCCTTGACCTTTTCTTAGCAATTGGATTTCTCTATTTTTCTACTCCTTGGGCTTGCTCCTCTTGAACACCCTTAATCTTGATCTTGAAAGGGGAGCCTACCTTTTCTTTTCCTTTAGGATCCTATTTTGATGATTCTTCAGAAGTAGAGTGAGGGTCCAAATCCCCCATTAGATTAAAGGTAAACTTCACTCCCTCATTCTCTAGCTCCCATATCTTATGTTTTAGCCACATCCTAGTATATTTGGTGACTGGATCCATTATCTATCCCAATTCTATTTTTTCTTCTTCTAGCCAGTCCACATCATCAATTGGCATGTCTTTAATTGCTTCATAAGCATGGCCCTAAATCATATTTCCATCATCCTCAAGTTGATCTGAGACTTCCCTTACATTGTATAGTTGGACTGATTCAACTGGGAGCTGATAGGACCTCTTCTTCCTTACCTCATACTCATCACTGCAGTTAGCCCAGTAATCTTCTAACTCAACCTTATGGTTGTATTCTCTACTGGCTCTCTTTTGGGCTACAACGATGATGTCAAACCTTGATCTCTTGGAGTGGAAGGATAAACCAAGAGCACTCATCTCCTCCTCAGAAGCCTGGGCATAACTAATGGAAGGACAAGCCTCTCTAGTTCCAATCCTTAATGGGAAATCTCCACCAAAACTAGTTTTATGCTTGTCCCTCTTGATAATGGCATCAAAATCACATATCTATCTAGTTACCTCCATAAGTAGAGTGTGATCGGTAGGGTACCTAGGAAGTCTATAAGGAGCCTTTTGGCAACCATCAATCTGAATGTATGAAAAAGTTGTGAACTAAATAAACCAAGCACCATATTTCTTGATGAGCTCTTTTCCTTGGTCTAAAACCTTATATGCTCTGCACTTTGAAGCAATCTGGTGATATGCATGGTGAATGCATCATTCACCCTCCTATAGCTCAAGCTTCCTAGGTGCAGTTGACGGTAAACCTCATAGATAACATCCTGTCCAAAGATTCCATTCATACTTAATCCCTTGTAGGGATGAAATCTTGTGAGTACATAGACCAAGTACAAGGTCATTGTGAAGGTCTTAGTTTGCAAAACATTGGAAAAATGTTCATGGATCATCCTACTAATCACACCTTCCCAATGATAGTTAATTTTATCTTGTTCCATCCTCACAATAGTGTGGCACATCCAATTTTCAAACATACCTACATTCCTCAATTCGACCACCCTGCTAAGCAATGTGATGTAATCATAGTATTCCTTCTTAAACTTTGCTCTGAACAACTACTTGGGCAGTTTTGAATAATGGGACTTGGGCTTCTCAAACTAGGAACTAATAACCTATTGTGATTTCACAGTCTCCTCTTCATAATAGTTCTTAGCTACCTCAATGTTGAAGGCCACCACATGGGATCTATCTAGCATGTCAAAGGTCTGTGCTATGGAAACCAGATTTAGATTTGCTACAACTCTTCCTTGAGGACCAATAATTATTTGTGTGTCTTGGTCATAATGTATAGCACACTCAAGGACAAACTCATAGCACTGGACTGTGGAAGGAAAACTGGATACAAGTGACAATCCTGACTCCTTCATTCTTCTAGCCACCACAGGAAGATCATCTATTGCCATTCTTCCTTTAAATTCTTTGTAATCCCAAAGCCCAACATTTGTATCTGTCACCTCTGACCAAATAGAGGTAATATTACTCTTTGAGATTTTTCTTTTGATGTCCATCTTGATTCTTTCTGCCTCAGATACAAAATACCCCTCCATGTCACTCTTAACCTTTCCAATTGTTACCTTGCTAGATTCAGCTTGCACTTGATAAACAAACCATAATAAAAACCATAGGAAAGCAATGTTAATCCATCAAAACATTGTTAAAATGAACCGCATATAAACAAGGTGTCATTAAATCTCAAAATAGAATGATCATATTAAACTTCAGGTTTCAGGGCCATCCACGAAATCCAAGCCAAGGAGGAATTTCGAAGAATTCTGGGCCAGACGGATTCCAGCGAAATGAACATGAAAACGCCTACTAGCAACTAAATATGATCATTATCAATCAATAAACAACATGTGAGATCTCAAAATGGCACTAAATAATCATAAACTGCACCATTACTAATTAACAAACCAAGTTATTCCATATTTCCTCACATTCCATCAGATTTCAGGAAAATCCAAATGGGATGGATTTCCGTGAAGGAGAAGGCTTTCAACAAAATTTGGAAAAAAATGGGAACCAAGGATTTTGGGAAAATCTAGATCCAAAAGAAATCCGCAGATAAGGTAAAAATCTGAAAGTACGCAAATTCTGGGAAAATGAAGGGGATCAGGAAAATCCGCCAGAGCCAAAAAATCCTAAACTAAGGAATAAACCTAAACTTCGGCATTAAATCACGATTTGGCTTAGTTTGATGGGTTGATCCTAAATTCCAAGAATCTAGGCCTGAGACGAGATTGATACGAGATTGATTTTGACCCTCTATAGATTTTATTTGCATACTAGGCTAGTTTTAAGGTGAAATAAGATGATATGGTGATGCCCTAGGTACCAAACCCTATAGGTTTTCCATTAACACATAGGCAAGCTCAGAATTCAATCATTTCAAGTACTGGTTCCTCACTAGGGAAATCCATGACCCTCAAGCAAGACTCCTCATAATGCAAAGAAACAAACAAGCTCGAAAATCAT
Organism: Sequoia sempervirens; assembly: GCA_007258455.2. Classification (NCBI taxonomy): domain Eukaryota; kingdom Viridiplantae; phylum Streptophyta; class Pinopsida; order Cupressales; family Cupressaceae; genus Sequoia; species Sequoia sempervirens. Next base: position 8,739 of record VDFB02126055.1, read on the forward strand.
TTGGGAGACCAAAAATTAGACAATATCATGCAACCCTAGTATCAAACTCTCAAACATGCATGAATTGAATCCTTGAATAAACCCAAAACTCCAAAGCAACGCTAACTTTCATCAATCAAAAGTAGGGAAATCATATACATACCATTGATGAAGCAGAATCAATCCTAGAAATAGTAAATGCAAGTTTAATGGTGCTCTACAGAGAACAACAACAAAATGCATAGGAAATTTCCAGCACAAGCCACAACTTGCACACTCAGCGCTCCAAATCAAATCTAATTCCTCCAAGAACAAACTCCTTAGCTCACTTGGTCATAGAAAATAAAGCATAATGGCACAAAAGATGTCAAAAATTTGGTTAAGTACACCCCTTTAGAATTAGTACAAATGCCATTAATGTCGTTGACAAGATAGCAAGGCGAACCCGAGAACCCGACAATAGGACGGACTTTGAAAAAATTCAGCCCAGATGGAATTCTGCGAAGAAAAAAATCTTTGAACCGCAGCATTCAGTTGGAACTCGAGCAGGATCCGGGAAAATCCGGATGGGGTGGAAAATCCCGAACTAGGGTAAAAACCCGAAATTCACTCAGAACTTAAGATTTTCAATGAGATAACTTTGGGGAATCACTTAGGCAAGAAAAATAAACATTTTAAGCACATGCCAAAGAAAAATAAAACCTCAAAATCAAAGGACCAAGACAACAACAACCAAAGAAAAAGAGGGTCCTTGTTTTCAGCGGGGCGTGTGTGCAAAACTGCACAATAATGTCCAATTAAGTAATGAAGAGTTTGATAAATGGATTTTATGTCACAACTCTATTGGGGTTATAGACCCTATTTGTAAAAAAAGTCAAGTCACAAATTTAATTGGTCCACTTGGACTAATTGCAAGTTGGGTGTTGATAGGAAACTTAGTCATCTAGATAGGTTTTATAACACCCTAACCTACAATTACTCCAAGATTTTGAGGCTAATTTTGTGAAAGTTGACTACACCACTCTTTCATACCATTTTCCTATTATCTATGCTTTTACTAGTGAAAGATCTGTAAATATGGAATCGCAATTGCCATTTAAACTCAATACCTTTCATCTTAAAATAACTTCGTGTGTTGAGGCCTAGATTAGAGTTTGGAACTCCATTCCGAAGCCAAAAGAAGGAAAATACTATAGGATATGGTTGCATGCTGCTATTTCCAAATGTGTTGATTTTTTACGAGCATTTGGAAAGAGATTGGCTTGGCAATGAAAATGTACAAAAAAATCCTTACAAGGCAAGTTGGAGCTGAACAAAAAAGTTTCTTAATTTGAATCCCTATGACATTTATATCCAAGATACCATAGCCTCTATTGAATCTCAGCTATGTAAATTTGATATGCATAAGGGTGAAGGAGCTAAGATCATATCTAGATTGCATTGGTTAAAAGAAGGTAACAAGGAATCCAAGTATTTTTTAATTATTTAAACTATAAATATAAAAAGGAGTTTATTAGACCAATACAAGGTAAGGATGGAAGGACTTATACAAACATAATTGATATCATAAACATGTTTTAGAATTTCTATGAGAAAATTTTTAGGGATGAAGCCCATTGGCATGATGTTAAATTGATTTTAGAATATATCATCAAAGATATTATCCCTAGAAAGGTGGACCAAGATTATAGTCATTTCATTGATCGAGACCTTTCTATTGAAGATTTGGAACATGTTTTTTCTATGGCCCCTAACAAAAGCCCAAGTTTTGATGGGCTATCAATTTAGTTTGATCAAATCATGTGGTAGAATATTAAGGAAGACTTTTACTTTGTTTATTTGGAAGTTGTGATCCAAGGATCATTGGGACCAAACATTAACAAAGGATTTAAGTTTCTCCCAAAGGGGAAGAATGCAGATCTCATTTTTGGGTGGTGGCCTATCACATTACTCAACACCTCATATAAAATAATTGCTAAAGCCTTAGCCAATATGATTAAACCAGTGGTAAGAGAAATTGTTAGACCAGAGCAAAATGGATTTCTTGGAGGTAGATTTCTTCTTGATAATCTAATGTTGGCTTGGGAAACTAGTGAATGTGCCCAACAAACATGGAAAAATGTGCTACTATTTAAACTTGATTTTGATAAGGCTTATGATAGGATGTGGTGGAGGTTTATCATTAAGATGTTGTAGTGGTTGGTATTTGGACCCAAAATCTGCAATCATGTTCCAATGCTATTTAATGAGGCAAATGTCCAGCTAGTGATCAATCAAGCTATGTTTCATACATTCCCTTTACGACATTTTATTAGATAGGGTTATCCTTTATCACTATTTCTATATGTTTTAGTTGTTGATGCTTTTTGTTACTTGCTGCAAAAATATAATCAAATAAGTTGTATCAAGGGTGTTTCCATTCCCAACAATGTAGTTACCATAAGTTTTCATTTTGGAGATGATAGTTTGTTGTTTATTCAAAACTTTGCATTAGAAATCAAAAAAAATTTGCAGGTTTTAAATTTATATTGTGAGGTGTCAAGCTCTAAATTGGATTATCATAAAATTGAGTTCATAATGATCCAAGTTGGCTTAGCTCCTGATTGGATCCCTAAAGATTAGAAGTAGATAATGTGTCGTAGAAAAATGGACCCTTTTTATTTTCATGGCCTTTTAGGTCTTGTTTCATGGTTTTTGATGTATTTTTCTTTGATTTTATGATGTAACATGGCTTGAACATGCATATTTAGGTACTAAAATTCAAATAATGACGTCTTGTGAAGGTGTTGTTGTAATGCCCCATCTAAATAACCTAAGAATGTTGCAAATATGTTATAAAGGTGTAATAAATTTTTTTTAAAAGTATTAATATTAAGTTAATTAATTGCATACATTCTTAGGTTATGTGACGTTACACTACTTTGAGTTTTCCATAAGTGACTTAAGTATTTTTCATTGCTCATATTAATACATAACATAAAACATTTAAAGATAAACATTGCATAATAATAATTTTCCATTCAAGATATAATAAAGTGCAACCATGTTTTTCCATACATTGCATTTGATAATTATACAATACTCATCCATCTGATGAGGTAGTTCAAATAATAATTACATTTACAATTACATTGTTCACCTCTTATACAATTGAGGGTTGTTTTTACAATACAAGATTTACATTATACAATGATAAATGTACAGAAAAGATCCAAATGCGAGCTCTCCATCCATGAAGCTCTCGATGCCATGATCAAACTAGGGACCCAACAGAGTAAGGTGCACGTTCCACCCAACCATGTGGTACCCGTAGGTTCACCCCCCGTGCTAGGAGATAGTAATAAGGTTACCTAGACCTAATCTACTAACCCTAGACACTAGTACAACAATCTATTGATTACATTGCTTCCAGATTTTGACAATTGATTATACCACAAACATAGGATTAATTGTTATTCTAGGTGGAGTGTCATCACAATGATGCAAAGGATACCCTGGTGTTTCTTCCTAGGTTCCGGCCCCCAATCCTTAGGTTACCCTGGTAACCTCTTACGAAACCCGGCCCCTATTGCATACTATTGTGGAATCGTGTGTCTTTTAAGGGAACAAGACACCGATTTTCCATTTTAGGCCTTCTCATCTTATACTCATGACTGTAGTAGCTCAAGAGTCATAAGAGAGGCATACACATCTTGTTAAAAGTTTTAATTCTAACTACTATGTCATTTAATTATCACTGACTTAGTTAACTATTTGTAAGTTACCCTGACACCACTTTGTGTGTCGGCCCTTACAAACAGCCACTCCCCTAAACATAACATGGGAAACTATGTTTTCTTGACTAAGGTTTACAAAGTGTACAAAGATACAACAGGCAATTTTCAACACCATATATGACAAACAACAACATCTATTTTCACAAAATCAGGAAATCGAGTACCAAACTAAAATCATGTACACAACTTAATCAACACATAAACCCAACTTAACAATCATAATCCCCACGGTAAAAGTTGATCTGGAAGACTTGAAAACACATAAAAATCCCCATTTGCCCAATAAAAGAAAATACAATTTAAAAGCAAATCAAGGAAAATAAACTTCTATAATTAAGATTTACTACTTTTAGTCAAGTCTAAAAGAAATATCAAGAAGTTAAATCAACAGATTATAATTCTCTTCTTGACAATATAAAAAAAAGTTGTGTTCTCAAAACTAATCTTCATTAACTCAGTTTCATATAATAACATAATCATCAATTGGATTAATAAAAATATTCACTTAATAAAATCAAATTTCACTTATATTCTTATTATTGTTCCAAAATATGACAATCACTTAAATATATATTTTTTTATTTAAGTAATTATTTTATTTTACTAGTTATATTATTTTATAATTATTATACCAAATAATTTTTTTAAACATTTAATAAACATATATTATATATTTTAATAACATATATTATATACAATATATTTTAAATATATCATATATAAAATAAGTATTAATAATATATAAAACATAAAAAGATAAAGATAAAGAATTTAATTTAAAACCATGTATTTTAAATGGCTCGCAGCTTTTGCTGTGCGCCATTCCCTGTGAGGGGGTTTGGCTACTACCCAACCTCCCCACAGGGCCGCAGGCTATGGGCAGCGGCTGCCCATAGTCCGCAACCCTTGTGGGGCGGCTGTGGTAGCCCCAGCCCCCACACCCATATACATTAAAAAAAAATTTAATAAAATCCCCTGTATGAAATTTCGCCGTACGACGATTTCATCAGGTTTATTTATTTATTTATTTCAAAAAAGAAATTAACAATCTTTTCATAATTACAGTGTACAGTTTCATGTAAAAATTTTAAATACTAAATAATTGCTGGAAGATCAAGAAATCAACAATTAAAAATAAATACTACTGGTAAATTTACCAGAGGTTCTGATTCACAAAATTTATCAAGATCTTTTATTTCTAAATCAGAAAATTTCATCTACGAGAAATTTCTTTAATATAAACAGACAATTTTTAACCAGAAATTCTTCTAAGATTCTATCAACTTTTCTGTAGATTTCTACTGATAAAATAAATTCTTGTTTTGCTCTAATTTATTCACAGAAAAGAAATCATAATTCACAGATTTAATTTCTATATTTTCTCAAAAAGAAATTACAGCTTTCATATTCAGACATACACTCAGACTTTTTTTTTAAAGAAATTAATTTAATCACAAAGAGAAGTACCTATTTTTTTCCGTTACTGTAGAATAAAATTTTGTTGCCTCTGTTGTTGCCTGAAGCGCACAATATTCCCAAAATCTTTTTCAACCAACACAAGAGATCCTCCCACCAAGAGATCTTCCACAAGAATTACAATCCAAATACAGAGAGATCACAACTTCTAAGAAAAATTGGATTTTAACACAGTAAAAGAATTTTTTCCAGTACTCAAAAAATTTCCCCGTGAGGAAATTGAATAACCCCGTGCAAAATCACATATCCACAATAACCTCCATGAAATTTTTCAACAACCTCAATGCAATAATTGCACTGGCACACATGTCGAGAAGTGGTTATGAAAATATCCTCTCCACTTCTCGGCAACCTTGCCAATTCAATTTGCATGTAAAAATTTTAATTTTAAATTTTAAATTTTAAAAATCAATTTTCCATTCACATGCATTTTATTTTATTTATTTATTTAAATACACTATTTACTCACTTAATATTTTAATTTAACTAATTAATTTATTTAATTAAATAAATTTGATCTTTTATAATCAAATCATTTAACCAAATAAGCTAATTAATTAATTAATTAATCAAGCAAGTAATTTCTTTAACATTTAAAATTAATTTAAATAACAATAATTTAAAACACAATAACCAACATTTAAATTTAATCAAATTTACCTTTTCAAAACGATTTAACCAAACAGAAAATACAAGACAAACCTATGACTCAAAACTAAAACAGACAAAGTACTAAGACCAGGGTATAAACTAGGCTAGGGTAAACTAAACTACTATCTCCCGATCAACGTTTCCGTTGAGTCTTGACACGCTCAGACCTGATTACACAAGTGGAGTCGGTGTCATGTACCTGCAAATCCTGCAACCAAGCAAATAACATGCAAACATATATATATATATATATATATAAAGCATTAAACAGACACACCGTGCAGAGAAAATCACAGATATCGCAGGGCACTCGCAAGCGAGTGATGCGATTCTGTTCTCCACACCAATACACTTCACAGCAAACTGACGAAATTGAATAACTGTTAGTCCATCATAAACATGTACATAGCAATTAACAACTAGAAATAACATCTATGCTAAATCATATCATGTCTGAAAACAATAATCATCAAACAAAGTATCATCATGTCACAAAATAATCCACTATCACTTGAAACCAACAATCAAAATATCCAACAAAACATCATAGGTCTAACAATATGAAAGCATAGCGGAAAGCATAATCATAAACGGAGGTACTACATCCCTCCCCTAGGATCAAGCTTGCTCCCGAAGCCTATGAGAGCAGATAGGGATAAAGTTCTCTCATGCTTAGCATCCTCTCAGGTATAGAGAGCCTCATAGCTAGGGTCCCATTGGACCCTCACGATCAGCATCTAACCGAGATTAGGTGCTGAAGAATGGCCATGGGCTCAAAGCTAGCTACCCGTCCTCTACAGTACGCATTCCAATCAAATTGCATGAGATATGTTGGGATGATATGGCCTAAGAACTGATACATGAAAAACATCATGAATACGAGACAAACTGGGTGGTAAGGCGAGTCGATACGCCATGGGACCAATTCTTTCTAAGATCTCAAATGGTCCTACGAAATGAGGTGCAAGCTTAGAGCCTTTTCGTAACGATTGGACTCTTTCGCGGTCGCACTCGAAGAAACACTCTATCACCCACAACGAACTATTGATCGATCCTATGCGCATCGGCATATTCTTTGCCTATCACGGTCAATCAAATGCTCTCTAATGCGTCAACCCGTTGCTCCATATCACGAAGCATCTTAGGTCCAAGTAATACTCTATCCTCAAGTAAATCCCAACTTAGTGGAGTTCGACAAGGATGACCGTATAATGCCTGAAATGGCGGCATACCTATGGAACTATGATATCCGTTGTTGTAAGCGAATTCTACTAAGTACAAGTAATCCTCCCAACGTGATTGTTTGTCCATTATGTACATCCTAAGCATATCCTCTAATATTTGGTTAACTCTTTCAGTTTGACCATCGGTTTGAGGATGATATGCTGAACTAAAGTTCAACTGTGTACCTAAGGCATGTTGTAATGAAGTCCATAAGGCTGAAGTAAATACAGGATCTCTATCCAATATAATCCTACGAGGAATCCCATGCAATCTAACGATGTCCTCCATGAATATCCTAGCTACGGATGAAGCATTATAAGATGAACGTACAGGTGAAAAGTGAGCTACTTTAGTCAGTCAGTCAACAGTTACCATAATGGCATCATGTCGACGTGATGACGTAGGTAACCCAACAATAAAATCAATGGATATAATATCCCATTTCCATTCGGGAATGAGATGTGGCTGCAATAATCCAGCAGGATGATGATGCTCAGCTTTAACTCATTGGCATTCAAGACATCTCAATATGTAGTCAGCAATATCACGTTTCATACCAGGCCAGAAATACAATTGCCGAAGATCGGCATGCATTTTCTTAACACCTAGATGAGCTGAATACGGAGCTCTATGAGCTTCAGTCATGATTAATGTACGAAGACTCTCTACATGTGGTACATAGATGCGACCTAAATGTTGTAATATACCATCAGGCTCTAAGACATAACCAGCAAATCGACCTTCTAAAGATCTACCCGATTCAATTTTTGACTTCACTTCCTGATATAATCTATCAGTAGGAAGTGCAACTACTATTTGACCTCTCAAATCAACTTCAAGAGTAGTAGCAGAAATCTCATCTCAACGTCGGCTAAGAGCGTCAGCCACTACATTCTCTTTGCCTTGAACATATTTTACTTCAAAATTGTACTCACACAAGAACTCCATCCACCGTCTTTGCCTAGCATTCAAGTTAGGTTGCGTAAAGATGTATTGCAAACTACGGCGATCAGTATGAAGTTCGAAGCGATGACCTAATAAGAAATGCCTCCATCGAACTAAAGCATGCACTATTGCAGCTAGTTCAAGGTCATGAGTAGGATAGTTTAATTTGTGGTCTTTGAGTTTGCGAGACTCATAAGCAACCACACGCCCATCTTGCATCAAAACTGCTCCCAAACCCTCTAAAGACGCATCTGCACATACTACGAAATCCTTAGTAGGATCAGGAACAATGAGTATAGGCGCATTAGTTAGCTTTTCTTTAAGAGTCTGAAAGGCCAACTGACACTGTTCTGTCCAAAAAAACTTCTTCCCTTTCCTCTGAAGAGAAGTAATAGGATGACCTATTCTAGAAAATCCCTCTACAAAGCACCTATAATAGCTAGCTAGACCCATAAAACTACGAACTTCACCTACATTAGTAGGTGCGGGCCAATCTACAATGGCTTAGATCTTTGAAGGATCCATAGCAATACCTTTTCCAGATATCACATGTCCAAGGTATTTAATTTCAATTTGAAAGAAGTCACACTTCTTCAAGTTTGCATACAATTGATTTTCTCTTAAACATTGCAATACCTGTCTCAAGTGTTCTTCATGTTCCTTCATGTTCCTCAAATAGACTAAAATATCATCGAGAAATACCAGGACAAAACGATCGAGGTATGTACGAAATACACCATTCATTAAACTCATAAATACAGATGGTGCGTTCGTTAACCCAAATGGTACTACTGTGAATTCGTAGTGCCCATAACGAGTTCGAAAAGCAGTTTTGTGAATGTCTGCTTCAACTATTCGCAATTGATGATATCTAGATTTCAAATCGATTTTAGAGAACACATTAGCTCCCTTAATTTGATCAAAAAGATCATCGATTCTAGGCAAAGGATAACGATTCTTAATCGTAACCTTGTTCAATTGACGATAGTCAATGCACAGCCTAAGAGATCCGTCCTTCTTCTTTACGAAGATGACAGGTGCTCCCCAAGGGGATACACTTGGATGAATGAATCCCTTTTCTAAAAGTTCCTCTAACAGAATACGAAGTTCCTCTAACTCCTGAGTTGTCATTCTATAAGGAGCTCTAGATATAGGCTCAGCTCCAGGAACTAGGTCAACTCTAAAGTCGATATCCCTCTTCGGTGGCATTCCAGGAATGTCATTGGGAAATACATCTGTGAATTCCCTAAGAATAGGATGATCATCAAGAGATACCTCTCGACTCTCACCCTCTTCCAAATCAGTAACTGTTGTTGCAAACAGTTGACATCCCTGACGAAGACATCTCTTTAATTGCATGAGAAATCATCCGCGAAGACAGGTCTTTGGAATACCTCACGATTTCCTTTTGCACCCTAAATCGGTAATGCAACCTTCAACTATCTTAGAGTCAACTTGATCCAATCCACTGACCTTGATAAGATGCTAGCAATCAATACCTAATTACTACGTAAATACGATCCTAAAGGTGTAACATATAAATCTACTAAGGTATTTAACGTACCAATTTTAAGTTCACAATCATGTACTAAGTTTTCTACTGCTACTTTCACCCCTAAGGCGAATTCAACTTTCCATTTACCACCTTGCTTTACCGCCACAAGACCACAACGGTCAACAATGGTCGGTGAAATAAAGGAGTCAGTGGCTCCAGAATCAAAAAGTATAGAAACACTAACACCATGTAACTTACCTGAAGTCTCGACCACTGTATTTTGGTGATCGGCTTGGCAGTCATTAACCGCTGCATATACTGTATGTGCACGTCCTGCATCGCCCACTGTAGGCTCTGAAACTATAGGTCGAGGCCCATAACCAGTAGAACCTCTCATCGGACACTACCTAGCTATGTGCCCATGCTGCCCACATGAATAGCAACCTGTGCCTGTGCCTCTACCAAATCCTCTGCCACTCGGAGGTGCATTGGACTGCTGAAAACTACCCCTACTGACGGTAGACTGAGCACTCTGCGCAGGCTGATCCTGCCTATTGCACTTATTGCGCCACCAATTACGACCCTTTCCTGATTGAGGACTGTTTTGTTGTTGTGGTTGAGGGTTATTATTCTTTTGAGGAGTTCGTTGTTGTTGTTGTTGCCCACCCTTTGTGGGTGTCTATTGGTTCTTAGAAGAACCACCTGTCTGTGCCTGTCCACTCCATGGACTAAAACCTGTTGTAGGAGCACTCCCAATCTGCACTCCTGTATTCCCACCTAAAGCCATAATAAGGTTCTCCTCTACAATGCGAGCCTTCTCCACCGTGACTTCCATAGTCTTTGGCTCAAAGACTCAGACACCACCACTGATGCAGGCATTTAAGCCCCTGATAAAATGTTGTACTAGCATAGGCTCATCATCACCAATACCAGCATACTGCTTGAGTTCATAGAACCTACGTTCATATTGCTCTACAGAAAGAGCCAACTGACGTAGATCATGGAACTCGTTAGCCCTACGCTGCCTCCAGTGTTCCGACAGGAACCGAGCTCTGAACCTCTCGAGAAACATCTCCCAAGACACAGAACCAATATCTATGTGGAGCTTCTGCTCCTCTAGGCGCCACCAAGTAGAGGCAAATCCTCTCAAGTGCATAATAGCGCATCTGGCACGGGTATTGCTATCGTAAGGGTGCATGGCAAAGCATCTACCCAAATCTAGTAGCCAAGTCTCAGCCTCTAATCCTCCTCCTGAACCATCAAAGGTAGGAGGGCGTGCTCTTAGTAAATCCCTCATGTGACCTGCGATGATAGCATCCTGATGTGCTATGTCCTCAACTCTCCTAGGGGATCTATCCCTCTCTCTCACAACCTCCTACTCATCTACTTGTCTAGGTCCAAGACGAGCTAGGACCTCCTCTAATAGTGGACGTATCTGAGAAACCTCTACTGCTGACTGTACAGGATTCTGTCCCTCATTTCTCTGACCCATCTATTCTGCTTGGTCACTGTGGTGAGGGCTAGGAGGGGGAGTAACCTGAGGGATTGGCCCTCGGCCTCCACCTCGACCTCTACCACGACCTCTTCCTCCTCGCCTAGGCATGTTCCTATACATAACAATTACAAGTCTTAGATACTATTCAACCAAGGTTATCAGTTGCGACACTACGTACTAGGTCAACCTAATGGGCTCTAGATTACCCAGAGCGTCCAATGTTTGTAACCTTGGCTCTGATACCAATCTGTAATGCCCCGTCTAAATAACCTAAGAATGTTGCAAATATGTTATAAAGGTGTAATAATTTTTTTTTAAAAGTATTAATATTAAGTTAATTAATTGCATACATTCTTAGGTTATGCGACGTTACACTACTTTGAGTTTTCCATAAGTGACTTAAGTATTTCGCATTGCTCATATTAATACATAACATAAAACATTTAAAGATAAACATTGCATAATAATAATTTTCCATTCAAGATATAATAAAGTGCAACCATGTTTTTCCATACATTGCATTTGATAATTATACAATACTCATCCATCTGATGAGGTAGTTCAAATAATAATTACATTTACAATTACATTGTTCACCTCTTATACAATTGAGGGTTGTTTTTACAATACAAGATTTACATTATACAATGATAAATGTACAGAAAAGATCCAAATGCGAGCT
>VDFB02126056.1:0-19763 GCA_007258455.2 Sequoia sempervirens
GTACAAGGCAAACGACCTTAGGAAACCAAAAGATAGTGCTAACTGCCAGATGATTATAGAGATGCTTTAGCCCAAGAAATTGAAATTGACATATGCTGGAAACTACTTAAAAAATTGTGGAACTCTCAAAAAGAGTCTCACGAGGCCCGTCCAGTCATTTATTTCCTAACAGTTCTAATGCATGTTATCTAATTCAAGTTTCAAACAAAGAAATACATGTTTACCTGATTTTTAAATTTCAAACCAAAGAAACCTCCATAAACCTGTCCAACTAGCTACAAACCATATTACACTCCAAGTGCAGAGCTTTCTCCTTGCAAAACACAACTGAAGAGCATTACAGATAATTCATAATTCTGTTCATAATTTAAGTTTTCCCTACAGATGAAATTCTCGTTGATGTCAACTTCTACATCAACATTCAAACTAGTATTTTCTTGCCCGAGTTTCAAACTACAGATCAATTCAAGCATATGATATATACAAGGCAGAGTATTGACAATTATTTGATAATAAGCAAATTGCACATACAAACCTTTTCAAGCCACATTATAAGATTGATGAATTTATGCCTCGCTAAAGTACAAATAAATAAAACTCATGCCAAACAAGCTTCACCATCATAAGCATTTTAAACATGCTGCTGATCAGAAAAATATTCAACAATTGGAAACGACTCTCAAACACTTCAATTAAAACTTCCCAATTGGATATCTCAAAATTTCAGTTCTAAACCATTATAAAGAAAACTGCAAAAGCACTTGCATATGTATGGAGAATGCACCTCAAAACATAGTATATATGCCCAAATACAAAAGAGGAAATTGAATTCAGGAACTCATAAATCATCTCCAATGGTACAGAACAAATCAATTCCGCCACCCTAACAATGCACTAGCATTCATACGATAGACTGAACAAACATTTACTCAAAAACGTCATCATCATCGTCCGGAAGAGGCTGGGCTGCAGCTGCCTGCAGTTCTGCTTCATACCTGAGGAAAGTAAGATAAAATCATGAGCATAAAACAAATGGAGAAGCAAGAAAAAATCTGAGAACTCCCAATAAGATTAACAGAAGAAAATTGTGAATGCTCCACTCACTGTTGTTGAGTTGCGAGGTCAATTTGAACCTCCGGGGGAGCAAGCGCAGGAGATTCCACGAAATGAAGGTTTGGATCCCTAAAAACAATGCAGAAAATATCAAACTCAGAAAAAGTATAAATAATATATCAACTCAGAAAAAGTATAAATAATATATCAGCAATATAAACTGGAAGTGGGTTAGATATCATTCTAAAAACAAAATCACGAAGTAGAAGCAAGACTAAGACCCACCCTGATAGCTTGCGTGCCAGGTAGAGGTATGGTTTCTCAAAATTATAATTACTCTTGGCAGAAATCTCATAGTATTGAAGATTCTTCTTTCTGTGGAAGGTAACTTGCTTGGCTTTCACTTGCCTGTTCTTCACATCAACCTTGTTTCCACAAAGAACAATGGGGATGTTCTCACACACTCTGCCATTTACAGACAGCAATTAATATAGATTCAAACTGTTGATTAGAAATCACTAACTTCTTATAGATATCACTAATGCAAAAGAGTGCTTTCCACAATACCTGCAAAGATCCCTATGCCAAGTTGGGACATTCTTATAAGTCAACCGAGCAGTAACATCAAACATGATAATCGCACACTGCCCGTGAATGCTGCATTCAAACAAAATGAACACCAATGATATTCATTTTCTACCTTAATCTAACCAAGAAAAGTACACAAATGCCCATTTACAAAAAAATGGGCTACAGAGAGATTTAAATTTCGAAAATAAAATTAACCAGTTAGAAAAGAATCATAGTCTTCATGATTAAATTAAGAGTACAATTCCCTTCAGTAAACAAATAAATACACATATAGCAAATGCAGCCCTCAAAAATTGAGGGAACCATGAGACCATATATACAGTCCAAATTAACCATGTATACTTTGGGCAAAAAAATATAAGTGGCTGGATATATATAAATCACATACAGAGCAAATAGTCATTAATTAACCTCATGTCCCCATGCAGCTGCTTAACCCCATTTTCTGCTTAAATTTAAGCAGCTGGAGTGTTCCCATGCATAAATTTTATTGTTGGGAAAGGATAATTTGGAATCTTTTCCTAAAGGATAATTTGGAATCTTTTCCTATTTTAATTGAGCAGCTACTGTTTAGGAATTGAAAATAAGCTGCAGGGAAAAAGGGGGGCTGAAAATAAGCAGCAATTTTCTTTTTCTAATTTTTTTTTTGTACAATTTATTATTAATACTGTTAATACAAATTTAAGCTGGCTGCTAAAAAAAAAGCAGAAAAATTAAGCATTCATGGGACCATCAACTCCGCAAATAACTCTTAAATAAGTTGAGCAGTGGCTGCTAGCCAAAATAAGCTAAGCAGCCGCATGGGGACATGAGGTAATTGCATAGATTAAGATAGCTAATAAACTTGCCAGCAATGTCTTATCAATTAGATTTCAAAGTCTATGAATGACAAAAAATATGTAAAAATGAGAAACCACAATTAAACTCACAAACAATAAACAGAAAACCCAATGCATGAAGCTCCACAATAATTAGGCCAGTAGAAAAATCAAACATACAAAGGCCCAATTCACAAACTAGTTCAATTCAATATCAGTAAATTGTAAAAAACTAACACCTTAGAAAAATAATATAAAATATCAGTGAGCTTCTTTTTTTACCAATGCATTTTGGATCACACTCCCTGATCCATCATCAGGGATGAGGATAATACAATGATTGTCCACAAAGTGTGATCCAAAACACATTGATACAAAAAAAAATTGAACAATCATCTACCAGGAGCCTGTCTCAAAGCCTTATAATAATAAATCCAACACATACAACCGCTAAAGCAAGACTACATGAGAGCGAACTCAAAACCAATCCACAATAAATATAATAAGTAGATTTTATACAACCTAACACTCAATCATTAATTGCATCTACAATAAAAAATAATGATCATATAAGACCTAAAGTATGCAAATCAACTTTAGTCATATAACTGCCATCAAATTCACTAACCGTTCAAACATGCAGCACACAATCTAAGCAAGAACCAGATCAACGACAATTCCAGTTACAATAGTTGAATACGTAAAGATCCAGCAGTATAAGGTTAACATAGCACATATATCAGTGAAGAAAAACATATAAAACCAAACTCCAGGGCATTACAGAAAGAGGCGTACAAGTACCTGATCAACAACTGAAATAATAAAGGTATACACAAACATAAAATACATTTAACTCATCTAATATTTAGCCTAACTCATTTTATTACATGAAACTCGGCCAGACCATGGCCAACGTAACCTATTTAACTATTCCAGCAAATAAACAACAAAAACCTAAGAAAGGAGAATGCAAGTTAAAGGTACAATAAAACTCACTAGTAGCCATCACGGAGCCCACCAAACTTCTCCTGACCAGCAGTATCCCAGCAGTAAAAACGAATCTTCCCACAATTCGTGAAGAAGTCAAGAGGATGGACTTCAACACCAATAGTAGCTGTAAAACAAAACAAACTACTCAGTATATATAACGTGTAAACAATCGACACGATTTAGAGCTTTAAATTTGAGCATTCAATCACTACAGCCTCTAAACAGTACTAAGCATTTCAAAGATCCTACAAATCGATTTGACCACCTCATTTAATGTTACACAATCTGCAACTAATGTTTGATGAGTGACCTTTTCATTTCCCCGGAGACATCACAACAAAATAATGTCGGAGCAGTGTTTACTGTTTAGTGATTGACAGTTCTGTGTCCTGAGTGCCATTAAACCGAAAGGAAAAAAAAGCACCCGAATCACAGTAGACATGGGATATAAGGATCGATATGCCTAGATTTCGGGGTCTGAAATCAATAAAATCCACACATCGGATTGTGACTATGGATTACCTAAAAATGAAAACACTAGTTCACAATCCCACATGCTGATCATAATAATCAATCACTCAGTATCAGAAAAGCCCAGTATCATAAGTAGGCGAATCACAGTGAAACATCAACCCTAAACAAACCCCAATAAGATTGATAAATGTATGTCTAACGACATACCAATTGAAAACACATATGACATATACCGAGGAAAGAAACCCCAACCATATTCATTAAACCATAACAAAATATTTCAAAAATATATATAGAAGTAGACATACGCTCATATTTTTTCTCGAACTCCCCCGTAAGATGGCGCTTCACAAATGTGGTCTTTCCTGTTGATACAAATTTCCATAGTCATTACAACACATTGAGATCATTCAAAAATTCATCATCAACAACAACAGAACAACGAAAACACAAAAAAGCATTAGACCCCAAAATTAATAACTATTCAAACTCATCTTACCAGTGCCTCCATCACCAACAATCACAAGCTTAAAACTTGGGCAATCTGCGTGCTGGCCGGGAAGAGCCTGGACATTAAACAAACCAGATAAATAAGCGCAAAAAAGAACACAGAAATCAAAAGATTAGGGTTTAAGAGCGACAAACAGAGCAACGGGGGATCCACAACCTACCATTTTTCACGATCAGAAGCTCTTCAGATACCCAATTGAACGCCAAATCCAGGAAGACCAGAGGCCTACCGATCAGATCTATTAAAAATTAGAAA
This sequence comes from Sequoia sempervirens, assembly GCA_007258455.2. Lineage (NCBI taxonomy): Eukaryota > Viridiplantae > Streptophyta > Pinopsida > Cupressales > Cupressaceae > Sequoia > Sequoia sempervirens. Next base: position 4,693 of record VDFB02126056.1, read on the forward strand.
TGCACTGCGGCAGACATATACAAAGAAAAACGAAGGAATACCATAAATTGATCTAAACCCCAATATTTATATCGTTGGTCTTAATAAGGAGCGGGACCTCTAGATTTAGCCGGGAATTGCACATAGGAAGAATATATTAGGTTATCTTAGCTTCATACAAACGCGAGAATTTAGGCCGTCCGATCCCCGTTAGATCCGGTAATTATTGTACTCTTTATTCGACACGTGGACTAGGGTGTTAAGAATTTTGAAAGATGAAAAGGCGGTCAATCGGACAGATGCAACTTTCACCCTTACACGAGATATTTTAAGAGAAAATTTGTTGTTCTTTCGGTTCCCTTTTTTTCAATGCATGGTTTGAGGTTATTCTCCCTAGCTAATATGGACACAAGTCTATCTTCTATAATGTTCTCTAGGTTCTTTGTAATTGGTATATTTATGTGTAAATTTGATTCATATTTAGATTTTTGTTATCAATTTTTAATAATTTTATTTTTAAATTATATATTCTTTGGTAGTTATAGATTAGATCTATTGGTGTAGATCTAACTTAAAGTTGTTTTTGCAATTGTAAATATGATATTTTCACTTTTCAAATTCAAATTCAAAAAATTAATGTGCAATTAACGATTTCACTAGTCATTGTGGGTCGACATAAGGCATGTTTTTACTAACATTTATCCTCGGTTATTGTATTTAAGGACATATGTTAACTTATTTGGAGATATAATTCAAGCCAATCTAGGAATCAATTGAACACATCTAGGTTTTGTTTTGCAAAGAGAGTATAAATGAATTTAGTGCATAATTAAAGCATCTTATCATATTGCATCAATCTATATTCATTGTATGCTTGCTTGTTATTTTTCAATCTTGATTTGAAGCCATAAAGTTGATCTATTGGAGGTTTGACAAAAGAGAACTTGAATCTTGCAATTCTATGAGTTCTCAATGTTTGTAAACATAGTTTATCTTTATAAATTTCCAAATATAAGATAACAAGGTGAGCAAAGATCAAAAGTATGTGAATTCTCATATCATTCCCATAAGTATGAGTTTAAGTCTATGCACATAATTAATTTTCACACTCACAACTATGATTTGTTCAATTATGCACTCACAAATCTAATCTACTCAAATTGTAAGAATATATTAATTTAAATTTTGTCATTCTTTTTTGCAACACGTCTAAGAGGTCACAATTTTGAGGTACGACTCAAAATTTATGGTTGAAACAACAGACAAATATTTATCAATCATCAAAAACAACTAAGAGTTTGTATTTATATTTATTTCTAAAATCCTAAATTATGTTATATGAGTTAAATCACAACTCTAAATTGGATTAATCAAATTGCTTATTATATGCATTAAACCTAAGTTTTAGTAAAGAATTTATTTCTTTTATATTTTGGTGAATTTGACTTACACAACTTGGCATAGTGCTTTGACCTTAAGGTTTAATCTTTTATATTAGAGTCATATCTAAGCTTTTTGACTATATACTTTTCATATTAGAATTGATTTCGATATGAATCCAACTTCAATTTGGCTTCATTGCATTATCTTGGTTAAGGTTTGGGTTATTATTATTTTATTTTGATATATTTGATTATTACCCCACACACCCTCCTTTATGCACTTCCATTGTTAGATTTGTATCATGGGAATCTTCTCCCCCCCCTTCTTGCCACACTCACTCTTTATGTCATTATACTCTATGATGATACATCTTTTGCAATCTATCACGTTGACAGATTATTCCCAATGAGCTTAATTGGTCATTCACTCGCAAGGTTTTATTTATTGCCATATGCTTCTATCACTTTCTTTATCGATTTTTCTAGTGCTTTCATGAAACATTCTACCTGAGACAATGGTTTTAAATCTCAGACAATGTATAGTAGAAGAAAAAGTACCAATTAAGGATTACATATTGTGGTTTTAAGCATTAGTTAGTAACATGAGTAATACATTAGATTATGATGAACTTTAAAACATGTTTATGGATGGTTCACTCCTAACATTCAAGACCTAAGTTATTACTTTCTTTGACATTTTTTAAACTTTGCACCATTGCATGTAAATGTAATCATGCATTATTAAGCAATCATATTTTATATTAGTGCATTTTCTAGCACTTTGTCATGCGTAAATAATGGGGTTGATGAGGATGTACCTAATGATGATGATCACATGCACAAATTAAACCAAAGAAATTTAGAAATTCACGTTAAATGAGCTTACGTATATTGTAATAGTACAAATTTTGGAGCTAAATATGTTTGTGCTTATTATAAATAGATGCATTAAACTTAAATATCAATTTCAAGACCTTATCAATGTAGAAAGGATACATGTTAAGTCTAATCATGCAACATTGTGTTGTGAAGATTATTTTACTAAGTATATGGATCATAATACACTTCATAATAACATAGACTATCTTACAGGGGGCATTGATCTAAATAATATGTTTTAGCACATATTATGGATACACCGAAAGGGTGTGAATTTATTGCTTATTTTTCTTACTAGCCACATTTTGTTTTCTTTATTTCCTCTATTGGATTTATGTTTGTGTTTTAATGTTCCTAGTCAGAATATGGATGACAAAAAGATACTTTTAGTGGTGCATGTTAACACACATAACTTTGAATATGTGTTTTATGTTTTATGTTCCTTTTGTTTTATATCAAACATATTTTTACCTTTTGCTCATGTCATGTATTTTGTGATCCTCGTTCCTTCCATAAATACCTTATATATTTTTACAATTTGTCATTTTATTTATGCTTTAATTATTGTGTTACACCTTTTCTCATTTTACTTTCTCTATTATGATATATGATTTGTTATCCCCACTTGGGAAGCATATTCCCCATGTTTTCTTAAATGTTATGTTTAGTACCTATGTTTTCGTATGCATCATGTTTAGCTCATGTACTTGCCTATATCTCCTTGTTATCTTCCCATTCTTTTCTACATGGTCTACTTAGCTCTCATTTTTACCACTTTAGTTTCTATTATTCCCTTACATAAATGATTTTATGATGTTACTATGTTCTTATGCCACATGATTCATCTTATTTTTATGATCTTATGAACTACATGACCACAATATTTATACGATCCTTATCTTACATGGCTATGATATTGTTTGCATGTTATAATTAACCTTTATCATGCTCTAAATGCTTCCTATGCTTAATTAATATGATTTACCATGTTTATATTGTATATTATATTTATCATACCCTTGTCTTTATATCCATGATCCTTATCATGTTAAAATCATATGCTTACATGTTGTGACACTTGTCATATCCATGTCTTTTTTGTTTATGTTATGACCCATGTCATGCCCATAGCCTTTTTTCTATGACCTTTTCCATTCCCGAATCTCTTGATGATCCTTTTCATGTCTATATCCTTTACATCTCATTGATACTCACATAATCCTTATCTTTCCCTTAGGGCCATCATTATCATTTTCCTGTAAGGGGTAACAATTTTCGTATGTACCTCCATGCTTATCACCTACTTCCTTCACCCTTCTCTCTTTACTTTCACTACTTTTGAGGATAGCTAGTTTTCAATGCAAGTTCTAGTTGTGCTTATTTTAGATTGTAATAAAATCTACTCATTGTATATTTTTCTCTATTTTATAGGTTTCAGTCTCATGCTAAAGAAAAGAAAAAATTATGAATGATCTATTAATTTACATGGAACAAATATCATTTTTAATGTTGGAAGAATATTAATGTTTACATGTTTATTGCTTGTGTTACTTTGACATGCATTTACTTTTTGGTTCGCATGCACATCAAAGTGGGGGGGAAATGTAACAATGAAAATTGCACACTCATGCCCCTTTCCCTTATGTTTTGGACCTACTTTTATTAAGGTGTCATAAAAGTACTAATTAGCTTGCAAGCGGTGTATTCATGTATAAATTTAGCTCATATACCAATCCATAACATCACTAATCTTTACAGTATCATCTTTAATCCCTATATTCCTCATCCACATCCCTAGATTAGATTCGTGAGTGTGAACTTGACCTAGGTCACTACTATAGACATGATTATGACCCTTACACTTTTTAATTTCAAAATTTAAATTCCTTCACTATTGACTATTTCATTAATTATTATGAATTGAATTAGCATAACTTTTTGTTAACTTGTGTGCTTTATTTTTGTATGTAAGGACATTCATTCACTCATTTGAAGATCCAATCCAAGACATTCTAGAAATAAGGTCACTACATCTGTATAATTTCAATTTGCAAAGGGAATAAAAAGGTTCTTAATGTCTAATTAGAGGATTTTATTATAGCACAGTATCATAGGTTTGTTGTATGCTTGTTTGGTGTATTTGAATCTTTGTTCATAATCGTTAAGTTGGTTTGCAAGGGATTCAATTGAAGAGAACTTTACCTTTATAATTTAAAAATTTCTTAAAGATGTTTGTTAATATTGCATGTCCTCATAAGTATTCATATGTCAAATATCAAGGCAAGTATAGTTCAAAAGTCTACAAATCAACTTATATTTTCCACAATGATAGGTTCAACTCTACACAAAGTTCATTTCCACACTTTTAGATCTAATATAGTCAAATTTTGAGAAAAACTAAATTCAAATTTATTTGTTCTAATTTCAATGCATCCAATAAGTTAGAATTAAGAGTTATAGTCCAAAAGTAATGATCAAAATAGTGGATAGCTATCTATTAATGATCAAAATCAACCAAGTGCTTTTATTTCTATTAATTTTTAGATTTTCAAATTTATTATATGATTAATCATAGCTCTATAGTTGTTTGTTATATTCACTAAAGTTATATTTTAGTAAAGAAATTTATTTATTTTCTTTACAATAAAATTAAAATTAAAACTCCTCTTTATTCATATATTTAAATGCAGGGAGAGATATAAGTAAATCTTATTGTAAAGGGAACAATACATATTTCATCTTTTTTCTATTTCTTTTATGATTACTTTTGATCTTACAATATATATGATGTTTTATTTTTTAATTGAGTTTATTTAGCACACAAGTTGACAAAATCTATCAAATCCATCAACCTTCCTAGCCCTAGAGGTTTGACCCTATTATGATTTATAAATTCTCATCCTAAATGGGATCATAGATGTCATCATGTCCCTTGAATGGAATTGTGCCCATGATCTAGTCCTCTTAATTCAAATATTTTCTTATTTATCTCAAGCCAACCCTTTCACCTAATTTGATGGTTACCTATTGCCTTTTTGTCGAGGTGTGTAACTTGAGCCCCTAGGATGTCCATATTTAGACAAGCCCTAATCCATTAAAGATAGAATAAATTATATTATGAGCATTATTAATTAGTAGCAATAAGAGATAACACCATTCTTCTATAAATATTAAACCTAGGAATATTGCATTAAATATCACGTGTCTTTAAATATGTGAAATCAACTCTAGGAGTTTGACTCAAAGTTAAAAAGTTCCATACTATAACTCTCTTATAACAAATCCCTGAAGGCGTTTATTAGCACCATAATAGTTCTAAAAGCACACATCTTCATAGATATGCAAGTTTAAGAAGTTTGTGGCAATAGAGAGTGAAATTTTAGCCATATAGATAGAATCATGCCCCCTATAATTGAATTATATGTGATAGTGTGTAGACACAAGAAGAGGTCGCGAGCAAGTTTGTAATATAGTTTCTACCAAATATCCAATTCCATATTTTTAGATGTGATTGTTGAACACATTACATAGTTACATTTTTTACGATAAAAACTCAAATTTGATAAAAAAAATCCATAACAAATCAAATTTGACAAAAATGCTAAGTGATTCTAACCTCTCACTCATTGTCATTCTTAATCTCAACTCTTATATATCCAAAGTCTAATTTTATTATCTAACTCATCATTTAATTAATATCAAATTATTGTAAAAATTATTTGTATCTTTACACTTATTAAATCAAATAAAAATTAAATAAAATTATCTAATAAATTAATCTCTTTTTAAAATTATTAAAAAATTACCTTTTACACATTTCAATATTTTAAATTTTTTATATATCACTATCAATTATTTCAAATAAATAGTAAGCATTATTTTTAAACAAAATGAATTTAATATAATAATTCATATATCTTTTCGATAAATCTTAGAATTTTTTCCCTTTGAAATTTACATTTAAAAACATGTTTTAAATTCTTACTTTTTAAATAAATATTGAATACTTTTATTAAACTATTATAAAAACAAAATAAACATTTAAAGGTAATTTAGGATAAAATGTGAAAGAATTTAAATAAATATTGTATACTTTTATTAAACTATTATAAAATATAATAACCATTTCTTAAAGGTAATCTAGGCTAATAGGATAAATGTGCATGCATAACTTTCATATATTAGTTCTTAAATTAATTATTTTAAACATTTGAAAATGATAAGTTGTTTAGTTTAAAAGATCAGAGTAGAAAATAAAATCTAATATTACATTTAAATTTCTTTGTATTAAGACTAAAAAATAATATATATTTTATTTATGTTTTATTTGAGAATTAGAATAAATTGTTAGATTTATTGTAGATTGTTTTTATAACTCTAGGTTAGTTTGTTATGTGTGGATATGTTTAGTGATTTATAGATTTGATATAGGTGATTGCACACATTTGTTTTTTAATTCATTAAATTTTCTACTTTATGTTGAATCTTAAGAATTGACAATATTTAAAAATATCTTGGGGAGATTTCCAAATCATAAGAGTTGCATCCTCCTAGGTTGACTCCCTTAATTACATTGGCTCTACGATCATAGAAATGATCAAAGATAATAATCTTCAATCATACAAGTGATGTATAATGATGAAGTAAATTTAGATCCCTTTTAGTGCTCCGAATTGAAACTCATAGAATGATACTCTTTGTAATGTGCAAGGTTTTCAAACATATTTTTTGATGATAAATGAATACACATTGAATACATTTAAACATGACTACATATTAATAATAAATCATTCAAAATATGTTCCAAGTTGATTCATGGAGAGAATGAAATGGTTGGAAGGTGACAAAATATTAAATTTAAGAGTTACTTTTACATGGTGTAGGATCAATTTTATGTCATGAGATTCACATGGGACAAGGAAAAATTTATATTGGTGTAGGGTATGAATGTTTGATTGTGGGAGAAAATAGTAAGCATAATAAATTTCAAATATATGGAGATATACATGAGCATATATAGGATAGGGGGAGGTTAGATCAGGGAATAAGTCCAACTTTGTACAAGATTGTGTCATTTGTTGAAAAGCAATTATATTGATCCATTCCATAAAAAATGGGCCCAACACTAAATGAGAATTGGCACGAGTATGGAAGTTTCACCGTTATATAAATACATTACGCTTATACCCTTAATGGAATAAATGAGAATGTAATTAAGTGAAAAGTAGAAAAGTGGATTCCACCTAAGGATGGTTTATTTAAATTAATTTTTGATAAAGTCTCAAGAGGTTGTCCTAGCTAGGTCAAGGTTGGAGTGGTTTGAGATCTAGCTTGAGAATTTTTATTTGAGGGGGTTGATTTTTCTTAGGCTACAAAATAAAAGAATGGAGAAGCAACCTTAATCATTTTGAAAGGTCTTAAGTGTTAGAAAATTACTGAGTTGATCAAACTATTTCCTATAAAACCCTATGAGATAAAAGCATGTATACAAGCTTATAGAATAAACATTATGCAGAGATCAAAGACATACCACAATATTAGTCTAGATATATCCTTGGGAAAAGAATCAAAAGGGAAAAACCCGGCCTCTAAAAGCATCCACACTCAATGTATTATTCAACAATGAAACATTGCAATACAACTATAGAGTCTCCATGAATACTTATGAAACATCAAGCTTGTCCAATACATCTTCCATGTGTCCAAACTTAATGGGTAACCATGAAACCACACATACTATGTCATGCTTCACATATATGCAATCTACAAAAGAGTTCAATATAAATGATTACCAGTACAACCAACCAACCCCAACCACTAAACATGCACTTGCTTTTATAGATTCCAACTCACACAAAATAACCAAGAATTATAGGTAAAACTATGTGCCTTAAAACCATGAGTGCAAAAATCATTGACCCCAACATTTACTTTTTGTTACTAAGTATTTTCAATATTAAATATTTTTCCCATATGCAACCCACATATAAAATATCTAACCATTGTCACATATAGTTTTTTAAGTAGGCCCAAATAAATATTTAATGTAGCTAAGCACATCTCCAAAGATGCACCATAAATAAATATTTATTTAACATAATTAAAATAATCCTTTCTTGTGCAAGGTGTACAACACCCTTTTCCTAACATTCTCCACTTGTTGTATGTATTGCAGGTTAATTAATGAAATTCATCATCATAGCCATCCATGAAACCACATGAATCTCTAGCATGATCTCATGTTCTATCAAGACACCTACAATCACATCAAATGGGGCCACCATCTCAAGAGATCCACTCATCCTCTGACATACCACGTATGGAAGAAAATGAATATTCCAAGGTGAAGGTGCACCAATTTAAATAACATGATCATCAAATTCAAGTGATAGCAAAGGCTCCAAGTTGTTTCCAAATGAAAAAAACCCACATGACTAGAAATGGAAACCACAAAAAATGCTAATCCATTCAATCATCCATAACTATAAAGGTATCCAAAACCATTAATAGAACTCATGCCAACAACATATCCAACACATAAACCATAATCAAAATCTCCTTGTATAATTTAACGTGTCCATGAAGAATATGTCCAAGAATTCCCAATGCATGGGTAATGTCAAATCTAAAAATAGATCAAGGCATACCAATCTACCAACCAAAACTCAAACCAATGTGTGGCTCATATTCAAACCATGTTATAATAAGAAACAGTCACAATGATCCACACATGCAACAAAAAATTATTGTATACTCTCTCACAACAAGTCACCACAACTCTCCCAATTCCCCCAAACCAAACCATGTAGACATGAAACTCTGGTAAGTAGATATAGAATGAAGCGAGAAAACATGTAAACCATATCACATAATAAGTCCTTCTAACAACTCCTAAAAGTGCTAAGCCATGACAAGTTAGACATCCTTCACAACCTCAACTAAAAAGCATTAACAACACCCAACCATTCAATCTCATAGATCAAACAAAACATACGTATCTCATGTAACCAACATTGATGAAAGCCTCTTTAGCCAAGGAAGATCAAACTCAAATACTTTCCCTAACTAGTAACATTCCTTATAAAATCTCCTAAACTTCCTCATATTCAAACTCATGCGCACAAGGATATAAATTCTAAAAATTACTCAAATGAACCCTCCAAAACTAACAATCATAGCTCAAGATCCATATCCATGAGTAAAAATCATAAAACATAATACAACTAAAAGCAAGATGGGCAATACCTATCAAATGATTACCCATTGAGTAGACCAATAGCGGAGAATGTGATTTCTCCTCCACTAGGTTACACCGAGACATAATGACTCTCTCCAAGAATAATATCCTCTATAGGTCTATTATGAACTCACATCCACATCCAAGTGAAAGCCCCTTAGACTCCTTGTTGAAAGCTCCAAAGAGTAACTATCTCAACAAATTTCTCTAACCTCAAGAGAGGTATATCCTTTCCTAAGTCTCCAAGTATCCATGAGAACCTCTAATAAATAAATTCATGCTAAGCTCCAAATGCAACAATGCACTTTCTTGAAGCTCCCAAGCACATGACTAATGTACTTAATACCAAGAGAACTATCTAGACCACCATAAAAATTATAATTATAAAATTAGGAAGACATCATGATAACATGATCTAAACCTCCTCCTAGAAGACCACCTACTCCAATGAGCATATCATACTTCCAAAATCACCTCTATCATGTTAATATTCTAATGTGAAATCAAGAGTACACTGAAACACAATACCAAACCATCCTCTTAGCCAAGAATCACCTATCAAAATTGATGTCATAAATGAAAACCTCACCAAGGACTCTAAGATTCATCCATGGCTAACCAGGATGTCAACATATCTAATCACATGAAGATAACCATATCCTAAATGAAGTTCAACAATGGTCCACACATTCTCAATTATAATATCAGTAGCTTCAAAAAATAAAGTAGAACCAAGATCTCTAAGCCAAGAATATAAAACACCACCAAGACATCATTGTTAAAAGCTTCCATTGAACCATGTAACCAACCTATCCATGACATTAAAATAAAAAACATGGTAAAATTCCAAATAACCAACTATTTAGGCACTAGAATCATCCATCCTCTCATCCTAATGCAACATATCTATGCACAAACTATGTACTTATCTCCATCAAAGCCCATACTCTATAAATACCTATTAACATGTACCAAGAAGCACCAAATTTAATAATATACTATACCATCATATTGGTCTTATAAATACATGCATTTCCATAAGTTCTCAATTATTAATTCATTTGAATGCTCATGTAGTCACATTTTGAATCTTTGGATCCTACATGTGCTCAAACAAGGACAATCCTCTCTCTACCCATCTAAGGGAAAAACACTTGATCCATTATGTAGTATGGTACACATGCTCTACAATGCCTATTCAAAATTAAAAATTTGATTTTATATGCAAAATATATGACATGTTAAGCATTATGGAGCAATATAGACTTTAGACACGAAAATATGATAGAAATACAAAAAATGTGATAACCAAACCTATACCACTATGAAGTTCTTGAAAAGAACTTTATGATGACTATGAGAAGACAAAACTTTGATATCATATGTGAAATTTATGGCCTCTAAAAAAATAGCTAGCTATTAGGCCATTTAAAAAGCAAGTTGGTGGCTAGAAGGCAACCCTTGGGCAGTGTCACCAGTGGCAGTGATAAATAGGCAAAAGGTTTGTGGTGTTCCAATGGCTATGGCACTACTGGGTTGACAGTCCACTTGAACATTATTTTAAATTGTTTTAATTTTTAAAATCTCCAAAATTGAGTGCATGCAAGGGTTGGTTCTCTAGTCCTAATTGACCGATGGCCTAAGGCTCATTGGCCATGGTACCATCAAGGAGGTCGACTAGATGTTGATGGGGGTTGACACCCATCGTATAGCTAGGTATTGGCTGCCAATGGTACCCACTATTAGTGGGGATATAGGGAGTACAAGGGTCTGCAAAACCCTGTGTCCCTAATATTTATTTATTTTATTTTATTTTTTTGTAAGTTTTTATTTTTAATTTTTTTAATTTAAAAATCTATAAACTCTATGATCATACAACTAAGAAAGGGGGCATTTTTTATTCCAAGCCTTGGTTGCCAAAATAGGCAAAATTTTATGTCATTTTTTAAAAATTTCTTGGGTCTCCTAGATCCAATGGTGAGGTCCCTTTTGTCCTAGGAGATCATTTATGAAACTTTGCTCATAAAACCCTCATGGTGAACACCAAGAAAAAAACCATTTTTACCAAATATTTTTTAAATCCTGGACCCCAAATATGTAACTCTCATAGACTGCACAACACATCTCATACCTTGAAATATTTAAAATCTCTCCAACATTTTATGGATTCAACTTTGCATCAGATCTACTAAAAAAGGGTTAAACAAAAATAAGGATCTCTCATCTCTCTCGACCACAACCATGACTTTGATACCACTTGTTAGGAAATTACTAGGTTGATCAAGCCATTTCCTACATAGTGTAGACATGCAAAATTAACATTATGCATTCATCGGATTCAACAAATTAGATGTCGCATTAGGACCATTCATCAATTAATCAGGTGCACTTTCATCCATTCATTAGGTAATTTCATCTCCTAGGATCATTTATTTAAAATCAAATAAACATTATCATCAACCTTTTAATAAATCAAAAATCCATTTAAATCAAATCCTAAATCATATTCCATCATTTTCTGATTTAAATAAATCAAATATCAAAGTCTTAAAGGTCAACTCAACTAATCAGCATTAAATCAGCATAATCATCATCTATTTAATCTAACCCTGATTAAATGTAATCCCATCCCACTTGCATTCTCTAGATATCTCCACTTGCACAATAAATCAATTTTATTGATTTATTAAAAACCTCATTTTCCCTCAACATGACAAGTCAAACATTGCATTTATTGCTTTTTCTTGTCCCCCTCTCAAAATTTATTGCAAATTTGAATTCAAATTCTCCCTCTCATGGGCACTCTTCCCAAATCTTGCACAACCATTGACCACTCATCATTTGACAAGTGTCATCTTCTCATTGAAGGATCTTTAGTCCCACATTCACCATCTTGGCCAATCTCTCATCAAGAAAATCTATAAAATAAGGCCTTCATTCTCATTCATGGATCCACAATTTTATGCAAGGTTACTCTCTTGGTTTGAGAAATAATCTTGTTTTCATCTCCATTGCACTTCATCATTTTAGCTATTAATCAAGGATTGGGAAAGGGTCACTAGCACATGTGACACCAATCCAACATGGAATAAGTGTTTATCTTGCTTTTAAAATGTCTTCTTGATGCTGTTTTTGTTACTTGTGGCATTTATTTAGCATAGATATTCTATTTCATGGAGGTATTTGCAGATTTGTGTGTTTAGACTAACATTTCTAATGAGTATTTGAAGTGGTCTTACATTGCAGATTTTGGGTACTTCATATTGGCGCTAGAGGGAGGGCATTTCTTTTGTGATTCATGCTAGACATTTGTTGCAATTTGCATTTATCATTTACTATTGTGTTGTGCATTACGATAATCTAGTTTGACATCGATTGATTGTGTATATTTGTTACATTTACACATGAATGTTCCCTTTTACTGGTGATTTTTATGCAGATTATAATTTTTACTGATACTCTCTCATACATTGTTTGCGTATGTGATCTGCATTGCCTATCATATCGGTGTCATTTCCCACCACTTGATCATATCCCACAGTTCCAATCCTTGCTGAAGCGTCTTGCCAAACAGATAAAGTTTTGTTTCTTTCGTTGGTTGTTCGTGTCATTTCAAGAGACTATATTTCTGCTTTGTTTTGGTAGTCTCATGCATTCCGGTCAACTCGTGTTGCCAGGCAGAAGTTGCAGAATTTATCTTTTCACCCATTAATAACCTCTTGATTGAAAGTTTCTTATGCCTCTCAAACAAATCAATGCTGGTAATCAATACATCTCACAACCTTTACTTGAAATTTTCTTACAAATGAATGTTTGCAATCAATTCTGGACATAAGACAAAGCTTGATTAGAGGCTGTAGATTGATGTTGGCAAAGGTTGAGAGTTCAACTTTACACCCAACAGTTACATCGAACATTTTCACGCTAATATTACTCGCTGTTGTTGTTCAAGTCTGACATTTTATTTATTCACTAATGTTTCCTTAACCTGGCTCACGTGAACAGATTTTGCAGTTCGCAAAGAAAAGGCAACATAGCCAAAAGGGCGCGGGCTGTGAAGAAAAGTTTGATGATATTCAACAAACAAGTAGTTCGAATACCACTGTCTTATGTTTGTTTATGAAAAATGCGTATTGTATGACCTTTGGCGGATCTTATGTATCAATTTCTGGATTGGCAGTCTCTTTTATATCTTCAAACGAATTTTTGTGTGGTATTTAATCATTTATGGGACATATTAGAATTATTTGTGTATTGAGGGTGTGTGTTAATCCATCAGCTAACACCTCGTACTCATGTCGAGTTCATCCACAAGTCGTTTGCCCGCAGCTTGTCTAGTCAATGTGCTTTGTCCTCTTTATCATAACCTGTTTTCAAGCCTGAGTTAGCGTACAAATTCCCATTAGGTGGCTTGCAAATCTGGCATACCTTTTGTGGATCCTCTCCCAATCGGTTTTCCAATAATCAGCGTGGGTACTGTCAAATCTAGCACGTTTCTTTTGAAGGTTCTTTGTTCTCTGTTTGTGTAGACAAGAAGTACATTGGTTGCCATTTATATTTCTATAGTAATGGAAAGTTAGGTTGCCAATTAGTAAATGCCTGATAGCCATTCCCATTGCTCATTAAAGATGTCTCCTGCCTTACTATGGAAATCAAACTAGAACACGGTGGATTCAGGATTCCCTCGCGTACAAGTTTAAATCTTTGTCAATAACTGTTTGTTTCTGATATCCTTTAAATTCTCTAGTATAGCTCTGGTCATATCACTTCAGCTATTGAACTGTTGTATAATAACTGAGCATAAGCATTAAAAATGGTGAGTTCAGTTGCATTTTCTAGATTACTTATACTATTTGACTTTTTGAGCAATTTTTATGAGTAATCTCCCTGTAGGTTTCATTAAAGACAGTTGTTAAATGACATTTTCTATGTTGTGCCCCATAATCCATCTATCAAACTGATTTAAATAATGGAGGAATTTTATGAATATACAAAGTAGGTAAAGGATGCCAGTATCTTTCAAATCTGTACGCCACTTGTTCCATTTAAGTGTCTGAAACAAAATCATTCATGGTGCAGTTTGCTTGTTGGGTGCATTAATAACATGATCTTTAAAATATATCTTGTACATGCCAGAGCTTTTTCCTGTCATGATCTATGCTGCGATCTGTGGGATTTCTTCTTTAATATCCTGATAAATTTGTTTGACATTTGTGCCATAGTTTTCACAAAGATTTATGTCATTAAGTTTGTATGTATTGGCTGTCTTTTTATAATATAATCAGTTTGAAAACTTTTGAGAAGCTTTATCAGTGAGTCTTTCTTTTTATCACCTCTTTCACTTATGATTACATCAAGCTATTGACTTATTGATTTTGAAGGCCATTGTTTTTTAAAACCATTTTCGGTCATATCTTCTCATGGGATCATATATTTTTGATAAAAAGGATAAATATTCTAATGTTGGCTATCAATTTTGTCATAAAAATGAAAGAAGGTGCAAGTCAAAAGCACATTGACATTCATTATTAAGTTTTTATTTTATTATTATTTATGGTTCTTTACAAAGTTGACATGCCTTAATTGTGATATTA
>VDFB02126057.1:0-15296 GCA_007258455.2 Sequoia sempervirens
CATTGTAAAAATCCATTCCTGCGGCTTCGTTGGTGGATTAATAGCAGACTATTGTAAAAAACTGTGTCCTTCAGCTCTGTCGCTGGTTTGATAGCAGGTTGTTAGCAAACCATTTTATGCAAGATTGAAAACTATTGTGCTCCTAAATCTGTAAGTCCTTTTACATGGGTAGTTTACATAGATGGTTCATTTATTGTTGATGTCTTCTTATTACATGTTTGTATCTTTGGTGTTATGCCCATTTTGGAGTTTCAAAATATATAATCGTTGTGTATGGATGGAGAAATTGCACAAAAATCTTCTTTCTTTGTTCAAAAAATATAGTTAGGGTTAGTTATTTTTTCACTCTTGGTCTATTGTTTTGGTTGTCTGTGTGTATACCCATTTTCGATATTTGAAAGAGATTATCATTCTCTTTCTTTCTTCCATCAAAAAATACGGTTAGGCTTAGTTATTTGCACGTTGTTGGTCTATTGTTTTGGTTGTTTGTGTGTATCTTTGGTGTTGTAGCCATTACCATGGGAGAAATTATATTTATCTAACTGTAGGGTTTAGGGTTGTATGAAAGCATTAACATATTGGAGATAAAATTACTTTGGTGGTTGTCCAGTATTATTATAGTAGGTCTTTTATAATTTCTCTATTTGTGGTGATGTAGCTCGAATTTTCAATGAATCTTGTGGGGTTATAATGAGTTTTACATGGGTGCTTTGTATAGATGATCTCCAAACATTATGGTTAGGGTTAGTTATTTGTTCACTCTTGGTCTCATTCTCTTTCTTTCTTCTATCAAAAAATATGGTTGGGCTTGGTTATTTGCACATTGTTGGTCTATTGTTTTCATTGTCAGTGTGTATCTTTGGCATTGTAGTCATTACCATGGGAGAAATTTTATTTATCTATGTGTAGGGTTTAGATTTGTATGAAAGCATTAACATATTGGAGATAAAATTACTTTGGTGGTTGTCCAGTATTATTTTAGGTCTTTTACAATTTCTCTATTTGTGGTGATGTAGCTCAAATATTCAATGAAGCTTGTGGGGTTATACTGATTTTTACATGGGTGCTTTGCATAGATGATTAATGTATTGTGTCTGTCTTCTTGTTTTATATTTCTATCTTTTGTGTTATACCCATTTTCGATACTTGAAGGAGATTATCGGTCTTTAGGGGTGGAGAGACTGTAGTTAAATCTTCTTCGTTTCATGAAAAAAATATGGATAGGGCTACTACTTTTTGGCTATTGAGTGCTATTCTAATACGTATTTTATAATTTCTCAATTTCTCTATAATATTTAGTGAAGTGGAGGGTTGTATTCATTTTGCAGAGATTATTGCTATGTATTGGGTTTAGGAGTTGTATTTAATGTGGCTTCAGGGAAATTGTAGTTAAATCTTCTTCCTATCATCAAAAAGATATGGTTGGGTTGAGTGATTTTAGTGGCCCTTGTTTATTCATACATATGTAGACACATATATATACTATGTGCATCTTTGTTGTTGTACACATGGTTTGGTTTTCATTTTCAATGAAGCTTGTGGGGTTATACTCTGTTATACATGGGTGTTTTACATAAATGATTAATTTATTGTTAATGTATTCTTGTTATAGGTTTCTTTGGATTTATACATGTTACCAAAGCAGCAAGTGTAGTTAAATCTACTTTTGGACCATTGTTGCTCTACTTTATTGATTATCTATGTATATCTTTGGCATTGTAGCTATTAGCGTAGAAGGAATTGTAGTTGTCTGTGTGTAGGGTTTAGGGATGTATGAAACCATTCACATATTGGAGATAAAATTGCGTTGGTGGGTGTTTATTGTTATCCTAATAGCTCTTTTTACAATTTCTCTATTTGTATATGATATTTAGTGTCAGGTGATGTAGCTCAAATTTTCAATGGAGGTTGTGGCCTTATACTGATGTTTGGATGGGTGTTTTGCATACATGATTAATTTATTGTTAATGTGTTTTTCTAATAATTTTCTATCTTTGGCATTGTAGCGATTTTTGAGACTGATTAATTTATTGTTAATGTGTTCTTCTAATAAGTTTCTATCTTTGGCATTATAGAAATTTTTGAGACTTGGAAGAGACTACTGCTCTTTGCGGGTGGAGAAATTGTAGTAAAATGTTCTTCCTTTCATGGGAAAAATATGGTTAGGGTTACTAAAATTTGGCTATTCAGTATTATGCTAATAAGTCTTTTACAATTTATGTATTTTTTCATATTGTCAAAGAGATATGGTTGGGCTGAGTGATTTTTGTGGCCCTTGTTTATTCTTTGTAGTTATGGTTGTGCAACTTTGACTTTTTGTAGTTAAATCTTGTTTCTCTCGTTGTTTCCCTACTATTTAGATTATATGTGTATATCTTTTGCGTTCGGAGTTCTATTTACTATGGTTTTAGGGAAATTGCAGTCAAATCTTTTTCCTTCCATGAAAAAAATATGGTTCGGGTGAGTAATTTTTGTGGCCCTTGTTTATTGTTTGTAGTTATCACTTTGCATTTTTGGCTTGATACCCGTTGCTATAGGGGCAACTGTAGTCAAATCTTCTTAATTTTATCAAAAAATTCAAGCTGCATCACCTCACACTAAATATTATAGAGAAATAGAGAAATTCTAAAACAGGTATTAGAATAACACTAATGTAGCTTGGAGTCTCAATTAAGTGTGTATATATATATAAAAAAAGGCTCTTTCGACAATGTGATTTAATCAATATACTTTCTCACACATTTTGCAGCAAATCAATGTTAAAATTGTCAAGCCTGCTATCGAAAGGAACAATTAGCAGAGGCTGGGTCACATGAATAATAAATTAATCATTTATGCAAAATAACCATGTGAACATACAAATATATATATATATATATATATATATATATATATATATATATATACATGTAAACATATAGACATATATATACATGTATACATATACACATGTATACATATATATATGTGTAAAGATATACACAGATATATACATGTATGTATATGCATATATATACATGTAAACATACATAGACTCATATACATGTATTCATAGATATATATATATATATATACGTGCATGTACACTAAATTAATCATTGATTCAAAATTACTATGTAAAACCACTTATAGATTTTGTGGCATGACAACCTTAACTCCCCCCAAGATGCTATAGGATGGAGCAAAACACGACGATTTTAACGATGGTCTACTGCTAAAGCAACACTGCACTCACTATTTGCACAATGAATCTTAATCAATATAAAACCCTAGAACTTGCTATCAACAGGAAAAATAAGCACCGAACGAAAGGCATGAACAATAAATTATGTGCCATCAAACTAACACCATAATGACTCTCTCGACAATGCAACTTAATCAATATACTTTCTCACACATTTCGCAGTGCATCAATGTTAAACCCCTTCAACTTGGTATCAAAAGAAACAATAAACAGAGAACCAAAGACATGAACAATAAATTAATCATTTATGCAAAATACCCATGTAAACATAGAGATATATATATATATATATACATGCAAACATATAGACATATAGACACATGTATACATATATACGTATGTATACATGTAGATATACATGTATACATATATATGTATGCATACATGTAAATATACATGTAGATATACATGTGTATATGCATGTATACGTATGCATACATATATACATGTGTATATGCATGTCTACGTATGCATACATATATACATGTATACATATACATACATATATACACACACACACACATGTGTATATTCATATACTTTCTCACAAGTTTTGCAGCACACCAGTGTTAAAACCCTCCAGCCTGCTATCAAAAGGAACAATAAGCAGAGCCCGAAAGGCATGAAAAATAAATTAATCATTTATGCAAAAATACCATTGTAAAAAATGCACACATATATATACATTTAAACATATGGACATATATATATACATGTATACATATATACACATATATACATGTACAAATATCCATGCATATATACTTGTAAACATATACATACAAATATGTGCACATATGCATACATATATACATTTAAACATATACATACATATGCATACACAGTTGTATATAGATGAAATTAGTTTGCCTAGTGTTATATAGTAAATGTCTTTTTCATATATTTTTTATCCTTTCGGTATTTTCCTATAATATTGAGTGCCGAATATTGTTGCTTGGATTATGAATTGGCATGTGAACTATTATATAGATTGGTCCAAGTATGATATAATTTTATCTCTCTCCCGCCTTTATATTTATTAGCGTTGGAAGCATGTCTATATTTTATTTTATTTTAAACAAGTGCAATCAAGGAAAATGCACATCATTACAACACATGGATAGAATGATTAAGGAAAATATATTTTCAAGTCTTTGAAAAGATCAGTGCATGTCTACTTCCACGTCTATATATATGTATGTGTGGATAAATATATGTATGTATGTTTTACTAATAGTTTTGTTACAATTTCCCCATTTATTCTATAATACTCAATGGTAGATAATGCAACTGTTGTTTTAAAATTCCTCTATTTGTTAGCAAACTACAAAGAAGGTGGGCATCAAAGTAAAATGAAAACCATGGCAGCTCAATGAATCTGCAAATGTATATAGGCAAAGGGAAGAATAAATTACGTGGCCATTCACAATCTACAATGTCCTCTTTGTAAGGATTTGAAGTGAAACCAATTAGAAGGATCCAAAGGGGCTAATTGTACAAAATGTGTATGGCACCAAAGATGCATAGAGTGTAGATATGTGTCTACATATGCATATATGTATATATATGTATATGTGTAAGTATGTGTATATATATACATGTATATGTATATGTGTGCATATATGTATATGTCGATGTATATATATATGTGTGTGTGTGTGTGTGTATTATATAATATGTATACATATATTACATGGTTTGGTAGTTGTGGAGGTGGTGACCTTGATACACGGAAGGTGAATGGTAAGTGTTTGCTTCTACGAGGGTTAATACATTTTGTTGTTGTCTGATGGAGGTCGATGAAGTAAATGAATTATTGAATGTTGTAGTGTGGAAAAGTATACTTTGATTAATGTCATTGTAAGTAGGTTGCATTGTTGAAAGTGGCATTGTTGTGTTGGTTTCGTAGCAGAGCACTGCCTCAGATACATGGTCCCTGCTGGTTTAATAGAAAATACCAGCCACAATGGCTCTTTTGACAATGCAACTTAATAAATGTACTTCCTTGCACATTATGTAGAAAATGTGACCTACATAGGGTGGAATTAAATATTATAGAGCAACACATAAATTGTGGAAGAATTATTGTACAAAAAATCCTATTCATGGTTTCGCTGACGAAAATCACATTGGAAACTTCAAACAGATAAGAAACCCTCCACATATCCATATATATACAATCCCTCCTATTTTAATTTGTGTGGTTCTTCATTGTTTCCCTAATAATCTTGTGAGAATTTTTTTTTCTCTCTATAAAATGTATATATGTATATATATGTGTATATGTATGAATGTACATATATATATGTTTGTATATATATATATATGTCTATGGGGAAGTATACTACAAAATGTGTGGGAAAATATATTGGTTGGGTTGGTTTGTTGAAATAGCCATTGTGGTGTTGGTTTGACAGTAGACTATTGTAAAATTATTCAAATATAGAAGAGTTTCCTACAGTTGATAATGACAATGTGGGGCTTGTCTCTTCAACAAAAGATATTCGTAAATGTTGTTCATTGGTGAATAAGTATTGCACAAAAAAATATGGAACTAGAATTTACAAGGCAGTTGTTACATAGACTAGTTGTCTTCTATTAACATGTTTCATGATATTCTTCTGCCCTCATCTGTTTAACTATCAATAACTTTCATGATATTGTTTTCCACTCATCTATTTGAAGTTGTATATGGAAAAGTATTTTATTGTTCTTGTAACAAGGATTATTTTGTAATCTTTAAAATTTTGTAAGCTTTAACATGCTTAATTTTTTTGGATGGAAAATGTTATCATTCAGATATATTTTTGTATATATATATATATAAATAGATACATGTGTACATATGGATATATATATATATATCTACTTATTTTTGTTTTCCAAAATGTCTAAATAGAGGCAAAATTGAACCCATATATGTATTTAATTATTTCTATTCTTGTTGTTCCATATTCCATTGTTTCTATTCAAAAAGATGAAGCAACAAGTAGAAATATATACAAATGCTTGCATATAGGCGTTTATACAAATATAGGAAGAAGAATGTATGCATTCTAAGTTCTCCACTAGTTGGTATTGAATGTTGGAATACATTAATCTTTAATTTTTTATTGTGGTATAGAGTTGTCAATGAGTCAACTATGGTTGGAAGAATCCTTGCCTTTAAAGGATTCTACAACTATGTCTGTGGAGTTGGCATCTGTGGATGGGTCTCCAGAGCCCCCAAAAATTGATTTGGTGTCAACTTGTACACCTGATGCTACGGAGTCCGACTCTGAGGATGCCATCCACTAGCCTAGAAACTCAAATTTCATAAGTTTTCCTTCCTTTTTTGTTGTACTTGTTGCAAGCTCAAGCTCCTATTATTTCCTACGTTTCTTGTTGTTGTTGTTTGATTGGCATTTAGGTGTATACATATATTGTTGGCCCTAGTAGAGGATAGAGATATGAAAGTAGACATGCATTGATCTTTTTGAGCACATAATATTATTAATGTATCTCTTCACAACCTTTGTTTTTCTTGCTCATTTTATCGATTTGGTATGATGATGTGCATTTTGTTTGATTACACTTGTGTTTGTAGGCTGCAAAGAAAGATCCAACTTTGACTCCATTTGCAATTCATTCCATCAATGCTGCAGATGTTGTTTCCTCTCCGGTCCTTCAAATTTTTTCCTTTAAAAAAATTGGCGGTGATGAAGGGCAGGTTGATTGATACAAGGTTGTCTTTTCTGATGGACACCACTTACAAATAGGAAATTTCCCTTCCAAATGCAATGATATGTTTTATACAGGTGCCTTGAAAATAGGGTCCCTTGTCTATTTAAAATACTATGTCTATAGGAATATCCAAGATTCAAGGTGGGCTACGTTATTTGTTGTCTATGTTAAAAAATTCTCTCTTTCATTTTTGCCTCATATAATTTGTCCAATACATTGTTTTGCTTCTTTTTCAGGGCCTTAATCATATCCAACTTAGTTGTAATTATGCCTGATTGTCAAATTATTGGGACCCCTAGGTATTTGTTCAAGCAGCAAGAAGAGAAAATGTTGGCGCCTAACTCATATTATCCTTCTAAATGGACCCCTAAATTTGGTCTGTAGGTGTCCCCTAAAAAACAAAACAACCCTCCAAAGGTTAGCCCTATTAAAGCTTTGAACATTTATCAAAATGCTTGGACAGTGAAAGGGTGTGTAACACATATTAGGGAGATGCATCATTTTCAAAAACAAAGAGGTGAAGGGCAATTGTTTAGTTTTGACATTATAGATGTGGAGGGGACAGAAATACGTATTACTTGTTTTGATGATATTGCTAAATTGCATTATGGTCGAGTTGAGGTGGGGTTTACTTATTTAATATTGAGGGGATTGGTTAAGGAAGCCAATAAAAGATTCGATAAATTAAATAGCAATCTTGAGATTGTTTTGGATCAAAAATCAACAATAAAATGATTTGAAGATGAGATTCCTGCCCAAAAAAAAAACTGCTTTTGTGCCAGTTAGTGAAATAAGTAACTATAGTGATAACAGCTTCGTTGATATTATTGGCATTGTAGTGCATGTTGGGTACATTTCAACTGTTCATAGGAGAAATTGATTTGAAACAATCTGACAAACCATTAAACTATATGATGTCTCTACTTCTTTCACTGATGTTAATTTGTGGGGCACAAGTTGGCAAGAAAAAGGTGATACCTTGCACTAGATGTACCTTTATGGCGAAATAGTGATTGTTGTTTTCCATAGTGGCTATGTAGGCTACTTTAATGGCAAAGTTATCAACACATCAACAAGAACATCCTTGAAATTAACCCTTCTATTCCTGAGGAAAATACTCTTAGATCCAAGGGGCCAATTAAAGTAGACCAAGTAGCTTCAACTTCTTCTGCACCTCGGAGGTTGCATCCTTCAAATGATAGAGTTACTATTGCATTTATCTTAAATAACTGCCTTCGTTTGGGAGAAACTGTTGAAGCCATTTTTAAAGCAACCATTCAAATTGCAAAAACTGAGTCTTTTTGTTACCATGATTGCCCCTTGTTGGTTAATGGTAAAGAATGCAAAAGGAAATGTACACACCCCCGTGTTGATGTTTGATTTTGTGATCGTTGCTAGATGGAATTAAGGAATAAAACTATCGCTATCTTTTGCAGTTAAAGCTGCAAGACCATTCAGGTAGCCTTTGGTGTGTTGCTTTTGATGAAGCTACCACTAGTTTGTTGCAGATGCTAGAAAAAGACCTTTATGAATTGTAGGACAACTCTAACTCTACAACAGATCCTTTTGCTATTATTAAAGGCCTTTTTTGTAAAGCATATATATTTACTGCTTTGATTAGAATAGAAACATATAATTCAGGGGAAATCCTGAAAACAACGATTACCAAAACAACAAAAGTTGATTTCGAAGCAGAGTGTAAACTGTTGCTTGCAGACATAATGAAGATATCTACTCCTACTCCAGAAAAAGGCTCCACTAGCGAGCCTACGCTTTGACTGCTCTTTTACACTTTTGATCATTTCTCAAAGCTTTGACTTTTAAATGATAACTACAGCATGCTAAGACTTTTGTTCTTAAGAAATATGGACATAATTTATACCTATGTTTGCATCTACATATTTGCACGTTTATTGACCTCCCATATTTTTTATTATAGCATGGTGCATCAATTTTTTTGTCATTCCCGCTTTTGAATATTTCAAATCAGTTGGATGGTTATATGATATGTTTACACAAATTACAATTTGAAAGACAACTAAATAATTTATTTCCACATATATTTCAAATATTTTCTATACACGCAATACTTGACAATATATTTTAATATATATTAAATATTTTGTATGTGGCTAATCATTGAGATTAAACTTCTTTATGTCACATTTAAAATTTGCATCATGAATCGTATAAGTTTTTTCATTATGCTAAAATCAGGACTGATATATTATTTATTGTATCAGTTTAATGAAATACAAATGAAATCGTATTTGATTTAAAGTTTCTTTGGATGCTAATCACTCTTGGTTCTTGGTTGCCATTCACATATGAATTTAATGAAAAAAAAAATTATATATATATATGTGCTTCCAAGTCTAATGAATATCATTTGAAAGTAGGTCAGAGATAAACTTATCTCGTTCTTGGACCAATCTATATAACAATTCGCTTCCCAATTGAATATTCAAGCTATTATAAAGACATTTAAATTTATGATTTCTTTGCAAAGCTTATTCACCAATGATGAAAATTTAGGGAGATCGTTTGTTTAAGAGGTAAGGTCTAGGGTATGAGTAAAATCCATCAAGAAGTGTTCTCTATTTGTCTATAATATTTAGTGCCAAGTACATGAAGAATGGAAGAGGTGAAAAGATTAGCGACCCTAACCATATTTTTTTGGAGAAACAAAGAACATTTAACTAGAATTGGTCATATGGTAATAACTATAATGTGAATGCTACACAGAGATAACTAGAAGTGATAAACAAAGGAAAAAATGTATGTTTGTAGGTATATGTATATGTATATGTATATTTATATGTATATGTACATGTATGTTTATGTATATATATGTGTATGTGTATGTGTATGTATATGTATATGTATATGTATATGTATGTATATGTATATGTATATGTATATGTATACGTATATGTATATGTATGTGTGTGTATATCTATATGTATAATGTTGATGTATAGAATTCTCTATTTGTATTCCTTTCGGACATATATAGTCTTCTATATATTCCATTTTTTCCTTTGGTTGCAATGCTCGATGGGTACAGAATGGTCAAAACCTCCCATGCACTTCCACTTGTTCACTGATTGGATGTTCAACAAGTGTTGTGTTCTGCAATCTTCACTACGTTGTAGATGTATTGTTGTTGTAAGTTGTTTTCCCTATGCCTTTTTGGTCGTTTCATACACAGCTAACCATAGATATATATTGTGATAGTTTTGTTTTCTAAATTTAAAATTTACTAGCTTATGGGTTTAACCCTTCTCTTATTGTAGGGCTAGAGATCCTTCAGTGCAAAGAAAATTTGTAGGCTTGCTCCTTTTATTTTTGCATGTTTACATACATTCCAAAATATACCAAAATCAGGCATGTCTATACAGTTATTCATATACATTGTATGCTTTGAAACAAAACCTTTGTTGTTTCTTTTTTCTCTTCCTTTAAACAATTTTTTTTGTATTTGATTTGCGGAATTCCATTTTCTACAGTTCTTTATGAGGCATTATCTTTTCCTAAAAATTTATTGGAGCCAAAAGAGCTCTAAGAAAAAAAATAT
Source organism: Sequoia sempervirens (assembly GCA_007258455.2). Lineage (NCBI taxonomy): Eukaryota > Viridiplantae > Streptophyta > Pinopsida > Cupressales > Cupressaceae > Sequoia > Sequoia sempervirens. The sequence continues at coordinate 10,545 of VDFB02126057.1, forward strand.
ATGTATTGGAAGATAGATTTTTTTTAGCAAGTTCACTATTCTCAGGAACCATGCAATTTTCACTTCTTACACACAGACACACACACACACATATATATTCAACTATAATAGAGGAATTGTATGAAAAGTATCACAATAACGCTTATTTGTTACTAAATATTATAAACAAGAATTCAGTTCCTCTCTATTGAGTCAACCAACTGCACCATTGCTAACCCATGTAATTACCAAGGTCCATGTCACCTCAAAAAAAAATCGCACATGTTCCCATCAGTTGCGGTGTTCCCGGCATTGGAAAATCCAATTCACCCACCCCACAATGGCACGTTTGACAGTACAACTTAATGAAAGTGTGTTTTCCCACATGAAAACATTCAATATAGCATTTACTTCCCCCTCTAACCCTGTATGTTGATGGGAAGATGCATTCACACTCATGCCAACAAACACTTGTCATTCACCTTCCTTGTTACAATGGCACCATTCTCCACCATAGCCAACCCATGTACCTACGAGTGCCCATGTCATTGCAAAGGAAAGAAATGTTGCCCTCCCTGTTGGAAAATTTGTAGCTGCACTCTTGGCCACGAAACCCATATTGCCTTAATCAGAAATTCAAGCTACATTTCTTATGAGTAGATTTAGTACTCAAATAGAGAATTTGCAAAAGAGTTATTCCATAACGTTTGTAGTAGGTACAATGAAAAAGAACAGACCATAGACTGCTCTCCACAGTACATTTTTCCATGTTCCCATCTAGTTTCCTTCTTGTCTTCCTGGGGGAAAATATTTTTTAGGCGAAAGAAACAAGATTTAACTGCTATTTCTTCATCCATATAGAAGCATAGCACGACCCACCTATGCAAAATTGATTTTACAAAATACCCATGTGAAATCACTTACACATTTTTCACCACCACACTTTTGAAGCCCTCCAATACGCTAAAGAATGGATCCATATGCGACAATTTTAACAATAGTTTGCTACCAAACTAGCACCACGATGGCCCTTTCAATAGGATAACTTCATCAAAGTATACTTTCCCATATTGCAACATTGAATATAAAGTATACTCTCCCACATGCCAGCATTCAATATTGCATTTACTTTGTCCGCCGCCATTGTGCAATGACAGGAAACATTGGGCCTCACATGAACAAATGCATGCCATTCACATTCCCCATACCCAGCGCACCATTCTCGACCACCACCAACCCACGTAATTACCAACACCCATGTCACGACACAAAAAAAAATGGTGGCCTCGTTGACACTAGACAGATCCCCATCACTGCCAAATCCAATTTACAGATGCGCTAATGAAAACCCCGGCGGAAATGTCAAACATAAAACCCCAACCCATGTAATTGCTAAGCTCCACCCTCGTGCCAAAAAACACTTGCCACTCAGCTTCCACCTATCTAGCCAGCCCATCTTTACATATAGAGAACCAGGGAAATTGTAACGGAACTGTATAAACATCAACCAATGTGTGTATCCTTCCAACTTCCCAAATCAATTATTCAAACCCAGTTCCCCAGAGCAGTGCCTATTTTCTCTATGTTATGCAACAATTATATGATGCAATGATCTATGCAAAATGCATATAGCAGCACAGGCTTAATTGGAAATTTAAGCTGCATTGTTTGGTATTCAATATGATGAACAAAAGATTTATAAAAAATACCCATGTAAAATGACTTACATAGTTCACAACACAACAGTTTCAAAACTCTCAGATCTATTATAGAACAAAGTCAAGGATGACTATTCTTACAATAGCCTCATACACAAGCAACACCGCAATGGCTCTTTCGACATTGCAACTTAACCAATACATTTTCTTGCCTTACAAAGAAAAAGAACAACAAAAAATAACAATTTGTTATAGGAAGCTTTGAACATATGACAAAAAAAGAGTATCATGCAACATATTGGTAGAATCCAAGCAGTCTATGTAATAGTCATAAGACGTATTAAGATGATACTTAACACTCAGATGTATGTCGCTCTCCAGTGTTTCCCTATTAGTTCTTTTACAATTTGCATGTTTCTCTATATTATCTAATGGTAAATAGTGGAGCCCAACTTTACAATATATGCATGTATATATATGTATGTGTATAGATGTATATGTATATATATGTACATGTATATATATGTTTCCATATATGTATATCTATATATATATATATATATATATATATATATATATATATGTATTGCACAGTGATCGCACAATAGAAAGTACATGCAATATTCATTGTTATAGTGTGGGGAAATGTACTGCAAAATATGCACAAGAAAATATATTGATTCAGTTGCATTGCCAGAAGAGCCATTCTGACATTATCAATATGTTACACACACTACACAATTAAATGCTCTGTTCTTATCAACATGTCAATACTATATGACTCAATGCTATAACTGTATAGTTGTCATTTTTATAGGGCATAGACAACACTTATAGATGCTACTTTAACCTCTGCTTATAATCGCAATCTACATAACTACACATAAACATAATATACAATCATGTTTAGACATACATATGTATGTATATCTTTTTCTATATATATGCATATTTATATCTTCCTATGGGCATGTGCAGGATCATGGTATGCCAAAAAGTGGCAATGGAGAAAAAAATACGTGTTTCTACGACTCAAAAATGCGAAAATGGTGAGTTGACTTTTTGGAGCTGGGGTGACTACCGAGGCAGAGGGAAAACTTAGTTTTAGGAATCGGATATCCGATCCAAATCGGGATATCCGATTTTGTTGAAGTATATATATAAAAAAAACTCATTCCGATCCAGACAAAGGGAAACTTAGTTCTAGGAATCGGATATCCGATCCAAATCGGATATCCGATTTTGTTGAAGTATATATATAAAAAAAGGCCCGCGACCAACACTCATTCACATTTGTTTTCGGCTCATCGGCGGCGGGCGCACAGTGGAGAGCGAAATCCGATATCCGATTTGGAGTCCATCTCTAACAGGTAAAGTTCTTTATTTTTTATCAAATTTTCAATTAGATTTGTTTATTTTTAGTTGATTTTTTTAAAAATATTGTTTTTTGGTAGAAAAACTAGGGTTTTTTGGTAGATTTACAAAAAACCATAAAAAATTGAAGAAAAATAGTAAGAAACTACTTTTTTTAAAAATGTAATGGCATTTCCATAGCATACAGACATTGAGAGCAAATAAAATACAGAGTTCAATCGATGAATTATAGAAATAGATTTTTGTTGGTTATATTCATATCGCTGATTACATTGCACCAAACATACTACAACTGCATAAATATCAAATGGTGGCGGTTATGCGATGCTACCACATTTTTTTCATACATGTCTACAAAGCATTTTATCCAAGCGAGTTCAGCTGCCTTGCTATGGCTAAAACCTAAAGCGGTGCTTATGAACAAGTTATGGATGCTTGGAAAAGATCTATCAAAGCATAATGGTAAGCAATAGCATAAACAAAGTGATTGAAGCTCAAGCTCTTACTCAAAATAATGGTCTCATGGTGATGGAATGCCATGACAATCCATAACAATTTGCTTGTCATGGCATTCGTTATGGCATTCCATCACCATGAGACCACATTCTTTAAACATTACCTAAATAGTTCACTACCTTTTCATGCTACCACATTCTTCATACATGTCTACCAAAGCATTTTATCAAGCGGTTCAGCGCCTTCATGCTGTAAGGTAAAAGCCTAAAACAAGTGCTTTTTGAACAAATATGGATGCTTGGAAAAAATCTACAAAGCATAATAGTAAGCAATAACATAGACAAGGCGTTGAATTGTTTGAAAAAATGCCTCAAAGAAAAAATGTAGTCACATTGATGGAATGCCATGACAATCCATGAAATTTGCTTGTCATGGCATTAGTCGTAACATTCCATCACCATTGGACTACATTTCTTTGGTTTATTTCAGCGGAGTTCAGCGCCTTGTCTATGCTACTGCATTTTTCATACATGTCTGCCAAAGCATTTTATCAAACAGTTCATTGCCTTGCTGCTATGGCTAAAAGCCTAAAACAGGTGCTTTCAAACAAGCTATGGATGCTTGGAAAAAATCTATCAAAGCATAATAGTAAGCAACAAGCCATGGTCTCATGGTTTTTTTTGCACGAAAATCAGCTCAATTTTATTCACATTTTTTTGTAGATTTTAAACACGTTTTTTTGGAAATTTTGAAGTTTGAAACGAGAAAAAATCATTGACCAAAAATTCAATAATTTTTTCAAAAAATTAGGGAAAAAATCATCCAGCCTACTTGATTTTTAAAAATCCGCGATTAATTAGGATTTTTGCGGGTTATGCTTCACTGATTACAACAACAAATTTGAAACTTAAAACAAAATCAAACCAATAGTAAACATCCAAAATACCTTAAACATAGTTCATTAATGTTCACTATTTTAAATACACCTATACTACAAAACATTGAAATACCTCGCTTTGGAAAGTAAAATGGTAAAAAATATCCTAATAACCATTTGTTAGTTTTTACTACCTTGTGTAGAGACTTTATTTTTGAAGATTCACTCATGGTGAAACTCTTTTCTAGATCATTGAAAGATATGGCCTTGGATTGGTTTTGTTCATTGTCAAACAATCAATTACCTCCTTTACACAACTCATTAGTGATTTCCTCCAACGCTTTCAAGTGAACATCAGTCCTCAAGTTACATTAACAAATTTAGTTCATTGTAATCAAGGACCTAAAG
>VDFB02126059.1:0-18394 GCA_007258455.2 Sequoia sempervirens
TTATGATATATATATGTAAATATATATTAACATATATATAAATATGCAATGATATTTATATATATATATGTTATATTATATATATAATATATATTTAACATATTTGTTATTGTTTGAAGATCAACTATCATTTATCATGATAGAGGCTGATTATTAGAGGCCGATTTGAAGTTACTTATGACTGTGTTCATAGAAGCCGAGTTTTACTCTTGCTGTCATGCTTTATGGAACACATATATTTCATTTAAAGCTTGATGCCTTATGTCGATGCATGACATAGACTTAGTCAACGCCTATGGTGAAGATTATCTTTGACTTGGTAAACTTAAAATTCCATGAACCAACATCTGTTGAAACATGAGAAATAGTCAACGACTTTGTCAAAGAGAGTAAATATCTAAGTCGACTCACCTCCAAACCAAGTCGATGAATGCTTGGTGTTGCAAATTGGTAATTGACTGTTTCTACTTGCAAGGAAACCACACCATCATTGAGAGGAGTGTGGAAGCTTTGGCATCACCTCTAGAAACCCATTTTCTGTAGATATCTAGTGTAGGAGATAATTATAATTTTCCATGTGCAAATTTGAATAAGTCTCTACTTGTCGATCTAGCAAGGTTGATCTATTGATATTTTGCTAAGTATGAGCTTACATAGTCGCCACCTTTTTTTTGTGATATATGTGTAGTTGTGCATGGTGTTTGTTGTCCATATCCATGCCTAAACTGTAGGATGTGTAGCCCCATGCTATATAAATAGAAGAGAAATTTCATCTAAGAGGATGCATTCTTCTTGTAATCCTTTACTCTGCATTATTTTCAACTTACTATCAGTTTTACTTGTGTGTGTGAGAGAGAATTCTACCATATTAAGAGAGAAAGAGTTGTTTGAGTGAAGTAATCTATAAAATTGAGAGAGAAATTCATTGTGACATTTCTTGAGAAGCTATTATCAAGCTTGTTGCTATTTGGGAGAGGTTGCATTGCTGCCAATTGATTGGAAAAGTGATAACAAGCACGAGGATATTCTTCTTTGATAAATTTTATTTATGAATGAATTGTTCTCCATGTATGCTTGAATTGTCTTTTCCAAGTATTTACATTTAGAGAATTTAGAATGCCATTGAAAAGGGAATAGAAGATTTTATGTTGTTTTAATGATGTGCTTGTATGTACTCCATAATAGGAGGTTGATGTTTATAATAGGTATTACATACTAGGTTTGATTAAACATGAGTGGCATAAGTGTTATTCTTAACTAGGTTATTGATTTAACTTAGATAGCTAGTGTCTACTCCTAGGATTTTTTATCCTTAGATTGGGAAGGGAATATTAAGATTGAGATTTTCCCATGTGGATGTGTAAATCACTTGAGCTTATGGAATTCTATATGATTGGAAACATAGGTGGGATACCTAGTGAGTTAAAGTATCTACTTGGTTAATTACTTTACACTCTTGAAATGAAGTCATCTTGTTGACAAGAATCTACTTTGATTAGCTCTTTTATTAAAAGGGGTACACTCTCAAAGGGAAGCATCTATTGCTATGATTATGAAGTCATCTTGTTGACAAGACTCTACTTTGATTAGCTCTTTTATTAAAAAGGGTACACTCTCAAAGTGAAGCATCTATTGCTATGATTATGCTTTAATTGAGGTCAATCACTGAGGTGGCTATTCTCTTATGGGAACCACTTATTAGTATGATATAGTATTGATTAGAGTTGGTCATTTATGAGTAATTAGTCCATAAATAGAAGAAGCTTATATAGCTACTCTCTTGATTATAGAGTTTTCTTAACTAGTGGATGGATTGTGTATGTTAAGTTAACTCGTGGACTAGGAAAGCTTATACCTAGGATGGGAATTTCCATAAGATATCATAGAAGGGTTTTGAAAAAGAAATAGGCTATTTCTGAGGTTAGGGATTACCTAGGGAAGGAAAATACCTATACATAGTGTATGAACAATTAGGATCCAAACCGAGCTGTAGAGGTGTATGTGAATTAGATGACCTTCATTCGAAGTACTGAATGAGAACACTTTGGCCAAAGTAGTGTAAGGAGCCATTGTTTACACTGTCTGGATTCACCGTGTTCCTTGTTTGTATTCTAGATTATGATTTTCATACTTGTAGAAATAACTACCCTATGATTAGGTTCTAGTTTGTGGGACACAACACTAAGCTCAGAAAGGCAATGGATACAAGGTTTCCCAACCAATCTCTTCATCGAAGGGTAGGGCCATCTATCTTTGATAGGTGTGCGGGGGACTACATATGAGTCTATGCTTGGCGAAAAAGTACTTGAGTGACGCTTCTCCTCACCACTTGGCAGCCAAGGCTTACAGATGTGTAGGCCAGTATCGGGGACAATTGGAGTTCTTGCACTAGCGAGCAAGAACATTCAAAATGTAGGCACCGATACGGGGACATCAAGACCAGTTTGTATAGCTATTGCTAGATGAAGCTCACAGGAGCTATGAACATATCATGTACTCATTTATGTAGAAGGATGTAATGATGAATGTTATACTTGAGTTCATTCAATATGATATCTTTTTATTTGGAAGATTTTTGATATTACAATGAAATGCAATGAAAGTTGGAAATAGTGTTGCTTCAATTATGCATGTAATTTACATTATGGGAATAATTTTTTTTATTGCTATGTCATGGCATCATAGAATATTCACTTAGCATGAAAGGTTGGAAATTTTACTAAGTAGAACACAGGTGTTGTTACATAAGCATCATGCCACAATTATTGAGGCCCCAGGTGGAGTTGGATGAGCAATTAACATTGGAGTCCATTCATATTTTGGTTCGATGGATGCAGGCCCTTCGAGGGCGAGAGCTAGACCAGGTCAGGGTCTAGTGGGACTGATATGACGAGGTTGCAACTACATGGGAGGATGTATCCCAGTTGAGGGTACTATACCCTCACCTCTTTGATGACTTCCAGGAGGAAGTCCATTCCTAGAGCGGGAGGATGTGAGACCCACAAGTTGATACTAGATATTATGCTATTTTATTTCCTTTTAGTTTGACGTAGTTTGTTATTTCTTGTGTTTATTATTAGATATTAGGTTATGTTGCCACCACTTAGACTAATACTTTATGATGATATTTTTATTAAGATGATTTAGACATTAGACTTTATATTTGATGTTATTGATGATTATTAATGCATGAGTAGAGTTGATGAATAATTGATGGTATGATGATGAAATGATAATTGCGATATAAATGTTAATTTCAATTGGGATGAGTAAAATTATTGAGTTTTAAATTAAATTACAAAATTAGAATAATTGTATACTTTATGAAAATTGAGATTATGAATCTATGAGACTATGATTTGGGGTGTGATGAAAATTTTATGATTTTAATAAATGGGTAAACCTACAAAAGTGGTTTACAATTCTAGTGAGGAAGGAAAAGTTGCAAAAAACAACCCCATGCAAAATTTTTTGGTTTTTGGGTGTTCGAACAAACCCTAAGGGTGTTCGCTAGAACCCTGGTTCGAGCGAACCCATTAAATGCAAGGTCCCAAATTTCCCTAGAGAAAACAAAAAGAAAACCTTTGTGGAAAGGGTTTGCTCGAACCCCTTTACCGACCTTCTCGGCCTCGGCACCAAAAACTCCGGTACCACGCCCGAAGGCTTCGGTTTGGATGAAAATGGTAGAGAATTCTGAAAACCAAGTAGATGATGAGTATTCCTCGAATGAACTATCGAATATAATTTTACTAATGTCTGTTTGGTTTTATTATGTATTTTTCTTTTTTAGTTTTATTAAACATAGGTTTTTCACCAAAATCAAGCTCTTTGTTCTGCACATGTGGAAAAATTGCAGATTATCAAAAAAAAATTAAAAAATATGAGTGCCCTAGATATTGAAGTCCTTGATCCAACACACAAAACAAAATTGAATTTTGATACATACAAAAAATGTTACGCGTTATACGGTCGCACTATGTTTGAATTGTAAGTGGTTTGACTTTGAAACTTGATTAGGGAAAAAATATTCAATAAAACACTATGAAACTAGTGGAAGCACTAGATATAGTAGTTACAAATCTAAATTCAAAAAAATAAGAATTTTATCTGTCATAGAAAAAAGTTATGTTGTATACGGTGAGCGTCACTCCTTAAAAATGGTGTTTACTAAAATAAACTAGTTTTCAAAGGAGATCGAAAAAGAAGTACAATCTGACTCCAAAAAATTTGAAAAAAATATATTTAGAAGCTAAGACAAAATTTCACAAATCACTAGTTTGCATCATCTTCAAATTCCTCACAGTTTATCCGCTATAGGTTCCCAAAAGTGAAGATTTAGTTAATTTTTTTTATTTCAGTGTCCAATTTGGCCAAAAATTGTTATGTATTGTGGGATCACCCATATATGTTTTATTTTAAGTTGTTTCGACTATGTAATTTCATTGGATATATATTAACGTGTGAAATCAAATGTGCAAGTATATATTCCATGACCAAATGAATTATAAGTCTTCATGGAACCCAGTGTGACAAACCTTGTATATGTCGACTATAGTCTATTTGGAGGGACTATAGTCTAAATGTAATGTGATTTATGTGAAGCGGCTTGAGACATGAATGCATTTTTTTATAAGGTCTTTAAGTCTTTAAGTTGTATTTTAATTTGTAAATTGAATATTTGAGGGTAATTTATGATTTTATTTTATTTGAGTAAAAAAAGGGTGTAAAAAGGTTTATTTTATGTAATTATATCATTTTCAAACCCATATGGTGTTAACCTAAGGGTTAGACACTCAATGTAACTCATATCTTTAACTAAACTCAAGATATAACCCTTGTTAAGTGTCTATTTTGATAAGTGACGAGTTTAGAGTTATTATGGGGTGTGCATGGACCAATTCCAATCAGATCCCCATTTGTCTCAAGTTCCTTAATGCAAGGGATGCTTTGAAAAGAGATCTTGAGCTGACTTGTCTTTCTTTGGTGATGTTGAGTCTTTTTAGGAAGGAGTGGAATAAGCTCCTTCCATTTTTAGTCTTCCATTGAAAGTGAACTTAGATTTATATTTTTTTTTAATGAAGCATACAACTCTTTACTATCTAGATTTATCCTCTTATATATCTTTGAATTTTTGGTGCAAAGTAGCAAGCAACCAAATTGAAAGTTACCTCAATATTTTTTATTTGCAATCATATGTATTGTTTATTTGGTTCCTCTTTCTCAAATTTTATGGTTCCATACTACCTCTCTCTAATTAATTCTATGTTTCCTCATGTCATTTACGGGTAAAAACAAGTTGGGTCTGCGAAGAGGGGAAGTTTCAACAAAAAAAAATATCGTAGGAAACGCGTATGCGTTATTAAAAAAATGTGTACACACTTTGGTATGGGTAATCGAGCCTAAATTTGAATGCGTATGAGTTTATATTTGGGTACACACTAAGAAACATGTATGCGTTACAAAACGCATATGCGTTATAATGCGTTCACATTTAATTTTTTAAATAAGCCACTGCCATTTTCATTTTTCCTTGTGAGTTTGGACGAGCAACAATGATAGAGGTTTTCACATATGTGTTTCTAAGGATCGATTTCAACCCATTTTTAGCTGCCACCTCCTCCCATCAACACAAGCAACCTCAGTGACCTTCAAGTTGGTTAAATTCTACACTTTTTTGGCCTTATATCTTGCATTTTTTGTTTATAATTATTGTTTAGTTTTTTTTTTGTAATTAGCTTGATTATTTTATAGTTTTTAAATTGTATTTGCAAACAAAATCATCAACACAAAGCAAAAATGTTAAATTCTAAATTGAAAACCATAAAATCTATACCTAATTTAACTCATTTAACCCTAAACTAGACACAAAACTAAACTTAGAAATCAAAACCCTAAACCCTAGGTTCCAAAAAACATAGACCTAAAAACTAAAACCCTTAACCCTAGGACCTAAACCCTAAAACCCTAAACCCTAAAACCTAAACCTTAAACCACAAAACCTAGGAATTAACCTCATATTTCTAGGAATTAACCTTAAATAGTCACAAGCTCTCTAGATCTTATTATAGATTGAACTTAATTTACATTTCTTCTATTTGCACCTAAATCTCAACATAAATCTTTTTAAATATCCATCTTCTTCCTCTAATCTTGCTAGAATATTTCATAAACTTTACATAAATATATATAGGGATGTTTAAATACTTGTTAAATGATCCTAATGAAGTGGGTCAATCTTCGATGTATCCAACACTATACACTAGCTAGTATGCTTAATCCCAAGGCCAATTAGGCCTTTGTGTTGGTTTGTATGATATTAGTTCTTTGAATAGATTTATGTTGGTCACAATGTACTAACATGTATATTCTAGATTTAGAATGATTACACGATCCAATTATCCCCATTCTAAATGAACATTAGGGAAAAAAGAGGAAAATTTAGAACAAAAATCTAAATAGGTCAAGGTCTCACGACACTCCACAAAGTTACAAGGAATTTATTAAAGGACTTGACATGATGTCATAAAACCTCTTGATGAAGAACTTAGTCATAAATGACACCATAAAGGTTCAAACTACTCTTAACTAATTGTGTTTCACGTGAAAACAAAGGGAATCCTTTAAACTTACAAACATTAACAATTAGAATTGCTAACTATACCTCTAACTACAACTTAAAAAATCTACAAAACATAGACAAAAAAGAAAACAAAAAATGTCTTTTTGGGTGATGCAAAAATGCCTAATCCTCTAGATGTTCCTACATCGTACCCATAACCATAAAGAAAATCCTCACATTTTATAAATCAAGGAGCTCTCTAACAAGCCCTATCTCTAACCTCTAAACTCTAAAAGTTGGTGAAAGAAACTTTTCTTTGAGGTAATTAATTCCTCATACTGAACTCTTCCATAGAATGACAATAAAATTAAAATATATAACATAGATAAAATTACATTTAATTTATCAATATAACAATGTAAAACTTTGTCATGCCTAAAAATTTCACCTGAAAATGCCACCAATTTTTTTTTTAAAGCTCAATCATTAGGTTATTTAACACTATACTTGTCATACCCACTTTTAATGTGGCTAACTCACTCGACACATTTTACACATCGCACCATCATAATATTACCTAGCTGCTTATTTTATCACTATTTGATGATGCTATATTGACTAAGAAATACTCATGTGTTATTATATAGCAAAAGAAGCAATGTTTGTGTTTACTTGAATAAGAATCGTCTATAGTAAGTATGTTATTGACGATAATAATGTTTCTAACCCAAATACCATGAATGAAATATTTACTATTCAACATTCATCCTAAGGTAACACTGTTATCGCTTCATCCATTTGTGTTAGGTTATACTATTATTATTTTATTTTTTTTCTTCCTTCTTTTAAGTGATAATGGTAATAGTATTAATAGCATGAGGATTTAAGATTTTCCATGATACTCCCTCTATTATCGAATTATTTTATTACTCAGTACTATTCAGTATGTTGAAAGTATATAACACTATTTCAGCTTTTACTCAATATTTTTGTTTAATGAATTAATCAAGGTTTTATTTGGAAAGGTAGTGAACCACTAATAAATATGCACAAATCCCTTATTCATAATAATATCACCCATAGTGGCAATAATATGTTACTATATATAATTAGCATTGTTGTGGATATTTCTCTTGATAATAATGATATTACCATATTGACTACTACCATTAATAATGTCCACATTGATCGTATTTACTTTCATCCACTTTTAATCATTGGATAAAATCACAACGTATAAAAGACATCTAGTATTAATGTCATGCTCACTAACACCATTACTTACATTAATTTCAAATGTATCATCTCACAATATCGATATTCTTAGTGCATTGATCCTTAATATAGCTGATAAGATAATTGTTGATACTAATGTTCATCAAAAACCAAAAGATAGAGTGGAAGATGGTGGGCTCCCCTCGCCACAATGGATGTCTAAATGGCCGGGTGGTGGGGCGTGGGATGGACACGTGGATTTTGGACCGGCGGAGATAAACACACTAACATACTAAATTTAGCAATATGTGAATGGCATTGGTAGGTTTATTCGGCCGCCTCTCTGCACGGATAAATTGAAGGGGTCTAGTGGAATGATGGGCTCAAGTTTCACGAAGTTAGTCGGGTGACACGTAGTGCACGACCTACCTTTCTCTTTGCGCGGACGTGCTGTGTAATAAGCTCCTTAAACTGCATTGATTACAGGTCTGAGGGGGAGGAGTCTCATTTCATGCGAAGGACAGATTTGCAAAGCTCATAATCCTTATCCGTATTTGATGACTGATGTTTCATTATTGAGCTCTCAGGTTAAATTTAGGAAGCCTTCTCCTAAAATACGGTTCGGCCCCTTGGTTTCTGCTTTTATGTTTTTTGTTGCAGGGTGATCCGGGCGCATTTTCGACAATGGCGAGGCTGGTGAAATCGAAGTTCACAATCATCATTTCGGCGGAAGGTCTTGATTCCTTCGGGGTCGATACTCCTGTTTCGCTTGTGGCAACGGAAAGGCAAATCGCCTTTAGGGAAGTAACGGACCAGCGTCTCAAACGAATATTGCTTGAAGATGATCCGGCGACGGTAGCAGCAGTGAAAATGGTCCTTGGTCCTTGGAAAGGAACATTTAGAGCGTAAAGAATTTCCAAGGGACAATACTCAAATTTCCTCCAGGTTTCTTGCGTCGCTCATGGACATTGCCACCCCGAAACCCTTGGCCAAGGATTTGATGGTGAGACTGTTTCGGAAGGATTTGCTTGGGGGCATCGATACTTCTCTGAAGGCAGCCCTCTTGGGTAAGGGCATACCACGCCCGGCGGACCTGGCAACCATGTGGGATTCGGATGAAGCTATCAAAATATACCCCTTTCTCCTGGATCTCAAAGGCTCCGAATTGTCTCGGCATCGCACACTGGCGGACGTGGCAGTGGAGTTTCTGAAGAAAAGAGTGAAGCTAGTGCCAGCAGAGGGTATGGACTGGGTGGAGGGCTTCATGTGCTTTGCAGAGGTAAATGGTTTCTGGGCTTAAGGGGGGAAGGGTTAGTGTTCGTCTGGCATGACTGTTAATGTCTTGGTAGTTTTGGTTTCTTCGAACTGGAGTTTAGTTTTTGCAAATTTGTAATCTTTGAGGAAGCAAGTCTCTGTTTTTTGCTCGGTGCTTCCATTATGGAAATGGGTCGAACTCTGTCCTGTTAAATTTTTTGACTGTTTAAAGCTCTTCGATAGAATTTCCTGCAATGCAGATGCATGTATATCTTTCTGAATATATAAAATCAACTCCTTACGTATCAAAAAAAAAAACAAAACCAAAAGATAGAAAAAAAAATTTATTATTGTTTTATTTATTCGTTCAATTATCATTTATTTAAATTCATTCATCGTTTAAATACATAATAATCTAAAATTACAATAATTTGAATTTATATTATATAAACCACTTTATAAAATAATTTAAAATTATAATAATTTTGATTATACTTTACAACTAAATAAATCACTTCCTATATATTTTAATTTACTTTAAAAGAACCTAAAATAAATAATAGAATATTCCTCTTTTTTTTTTGTCTATTTAAAGGGAATGGTAGAGATACTTAACTAAATACTTAATCTTTATCTTTACGCATACACTTATTTTAAAGTAATAAGACTTTATTAAAGAAGTGGGATATATTCTCTTTCCTTATATTGGGGAATAATTCAAATGTAAGAAATGCCTTGAAGAATCCTTAAAGGCTAATGTGAATGGGGTTAGCGTGGAGATAACAAATTTACATATTAAGATTGTACTCCTCGGTTTTGACATAATCCACCTCCTAGATAAATACGACCTTGCCAATTTATTTATTACGAAGGACATCTCATTGTCATATCCAACATAAAACTCAAGTATGGGGACCGTATTGAGGTGATTATTCCATAAAAAAAAATGCAGCCATATTCCTCGCTAAAATACTACTATCCCCCAATTTGAAATGGCTACAGGGTGACTGTGTCCATTCTTCATAACTTGATTGAAATTGGGAACAGGTATGTGCAAGAAACACGAATCTAGAGAATGAACCTATGGAACTCCATACTTATGACAAAAGATCTCTAAAACAAAATTGATTTTCAACTCCTCAATTTGCGAATGGAAGGATATCATAGGTGAAGCATCATGAAAAAAAAAACAAATAAACACTTTGAAAGAGATTATCATTAATGCACGAGATCTCAAAATAGGTGTGGTCTCTGGATCTAGTTCTAGAATCTAGAGTTCTGCTGCAACAAATACGTGTTCAACTTCGTACAATCAATTGACATACAGTTTGACCTACAAATCAGGTAGGCGCAAGTTGAGTATAGTTGGTAGGCCTGATAAACATCTAGTAGACCATTTAAATACGCACTGACCATTGGCAAGATGAAACGAATGAAGACTGGCACACAACAGGTAACTTGCAAAAGTCTGCTACTTTCACCAATTGGTTGCTTCATTTAAGCAATAAGACATCTACCTCAGCTATTAATAAAGTGTTATGATGACAACATATCCTATTACATTCAAGTATTTATGGGAGGCATGACGGATTAGGAAGAAAACAAATGATGACATATTTCAGCGTTATTATTGCTGATGCTGCTTGGGGATCGCTTACCTGCCCACCACTGCAGAGATAAGGAGGAGAGGCAATGAATATTGGTATTTTCTTTGACCACCAAATGCGGTCAGAAATAAAGCTGCAAACTTTTCCAACGTCCTCATTGTGACAGAAAGACCGGCAAGGGAATAGGGCATAGATTAGTGGATAAATGAATCTGTTCAAAGCCATGTATGTTTTATGAAGCTTTCTCTTGGCTGGCTCTCTAGGAAACTTAAGCTACAGGGAGGAAAACACCCCAACTCAAAAGACATGAATGTGGCATTTTGATGCGTTTGTGTTGCATATAATGGTTGGAGGTAAGACAGATGAGAGATGTTTCATCTTCGAATCCTACAAGGTCGTGAGAAAATGCCAGCTTCTTCCAGACAATGCTTGTTAACAGATTTGTCTCATATTATTCTTGTATTGCATATATATCTATATTTTATTAATTTATTTTGTTTATTTTATGCATTCTGAGCACTAGTGGTTTAATGGTAGTATTATATCCTTTCGGTACATATCTAGGTTCAATTCTAGCTGGTGCATTTCATTACGAGTTGAAAGTTAGGTTTATCTTTCTCCCTAAGCAAACATCATACATTATATTCATAAACATTGATGTAGCTATACTACAATATACAAGGAAATGTTCCAAAGGATCATTTTTTTTCTTTTTCTTTTTCTTTGAACTTTGCTATACCACTGACATTTAGTAGACAAAAAGGAGTATATTGTTGCATCCTTGAAAGAATGTTTAGTTATGCACAATCCCCAGATATGTTGTTTACCAGGATACATTTTTGTTTGCATTCTTAACAAAATACCTCAGACTTTTATCTCAGCCTACTTCACAGAAAGTGGTTAGAAAAGGAAATGTTCTATTTATTCATTTATTTATTTTGTTCTATCTATGAGGAAAGAAATATCACATTTGTATACATAATATATAATAAACTAAAAAACAACATTATTACACTCTTATGATCTTTTCTTTGCCATCCTACAATAGTAGTATCAGATATCTATATTTTTCCCTTAACATATCTTACATTAATTTGAAAATGAAATATATCATAAAGAAAATAAAGGCAAGGAGTGTGAGTGTTTTAATGAACTGAGGCACATAATTTCTTTTCCTTTCCAGACTAATCTGCAGAGAATAGCTTCCTCATTTCCTCGTGGAACAAGATGGCTAATGTATATATTTCTTTTTCTTTTTCTTTTATCTTTACAACATCACAAGAAAAGGGACAAATGACAACCCATTGCATAAGTAATTTTTTTTTTCTCTTCTCAATTCTCTTCCATGTTACATTGAACACCAACATTCCATTTTACAAGCAATTTTTTAAGAAATACAATAAAGGACACACAACTGACTAAGGCTTGCTCTCCACCCTACCGTAATGCAATCATGGAGCCTCGTGGGCTCTAGCCATTCCCCCAAGCAAGGAATTCTTTTAGCTCCATGATGATAAATGGAGTCTTTTCTCATTTTTACAAAGAAATAAAACTAACATAGCACAAACTTAATGTATCTAAGTTCTCTACCTTCCACTCGCAACCATGATTCATTCCATGTCACATCCTTACAACCAATAACAAAGGGAAATGGAAGTAGGAGAGAATACTTATCTCTTTAGATGAGAAGGTTAACTCCTTGAACCTTCTTTCCTCTCCAAGCCAAGCCATCTTGATCATTCTCTACTATCTCCATTAGAGTTCTCCAAGAGGAGAAGTGGGTAACACCCTTCCTCTCTTCACAAAGAAGATTATAAAGAAATTCAACTTGAATATCTTTGAATGAGGGAGTAACATTTGTCACTCTTTCTCATTCAATCTTCAAGCACAATCTCCCACAAGTGTTCACACATGTGTGAGCAAATTTGGGGAGATGGGAAGAGGAGTGTACTCCACTCTATCTCAAAGGTCTCCATCTTCACTAAGAGGGGGATGGAGTATTTGGTCACTCTCTCTCTCATGTCACATCTCAAAATTGGGTTTGAAAACCAAGGCATTTTCTTTTTCCTCAAATCCGCCACTTTTCAAAAAGAGCAATAAATAAGGGTCATATCTTGGATATGGTCCAAGATATGGCTTTAATTAAGCCCCCAACTCTTAGGTACCTATCCTAGGACCTTAAAAAACACGTGACCACTTAAAAATATATATTTTTAACCCCTTTTAAAACCATCATAAAGAATGCATCCGAATTTTAACTTCAATTAATTTTTTGCACCCCTAATTTCTTACTCACCCTCTCAAGACATCTTAATACATACCCCAACCATTAATCCCTAAAACACAATCACTCCAACACTCAATATAAACATCATTTACCTTTTGGGTTACAAGGGTTCAAAACAATTGATTTTACAAAAGAAAAAGTATTATCTTAGGTCTATAAGGTTCTCTTTTTTATCCTTGACATAATTATTATACCTGCACATTAGCTCACACCATTTATATCCAACCATAAATTTATTTTAAATCAATTAGATTCTACAAATTACAGGAAAGCATTTATCTATCCTCTTAATTTACCTTTATCTAACTATCTATTATTGTTGATTTCAACTCAATTAAATATAAAATATGTTTTGCTCACCTCTACCACACACTTGTGGTCTTACCATACTTGATCGATGTTTCATCCATGCAGACCAAGTTGTAGTCAACCAACCTTTGTGTTCCATCATACGCGAGTTGCAAATCTTTTAGTCACACTCACTACTAGTATCCACCTTAGGAACCATAAAACTCATTAGTACTCATCAAGTAAGATCTAACTCTAATATCTCTCCCAGCTCCGTATTAAATCAACTATTTTATTGAAATGTGATTCATAATTCATAATCATCTCCACCATAACACATTAGCCCTAGCTAGACTGAATCTTCATTTTTCTCAATTTACATATCACAAAATAAATTGTCATAATTCTATAAGATGCAAATTTAAGAAGCTAGAGATTCAAAGAATGATCATTTAACCTAGATAGAATCTTCACTCATAAAACACAATATGGGATACAAGGGTTAATTATTGCCTTCTTGAAACACTTCAAAATTCAAAAACTCTATTTTGTTAAATAAAAATGTTCATATTTTGATGTATTAGAGAGTGCAAATAGGTTTGTTAATATAATACATTAATGATACACTTCATTCATCATCTCTGATGCGATTCACTAGTAATCAATAGAATACACATAATACCTTAGGGTTGTATTAGTTGCATACAAGGCGGGGCCTTACAAATTTTTTCATATGCTTCATCTTTGTTTTTTAACAATTATAAATTGTAACCTTACTTCAAAATGATAGTGGCAAGCTTTCTTTGTATTCTTAATTTTTTATATTATTATAAAACTCTACAACACATTGACAACCACATTCACAAGTGGTTGATTACATATCCTTTTGTTCCATATGTTAAACCCCTCTTAGGACCTATAATTAAGTAGGCATATGATTAATAATTATCACAATTCTTTTAAATACATGTCACATAAAATTATTGAACTTGAGTTATTGAACTATGTATGTATAGTATTTGTTAAAATTGTTATTAATGTTCAAATTTTTATTTCTCATGAAATAAAAGAATATATATTTGTTGATATTAGAATACAATATTCCTCAACCACAAGATGATAACTTAGAGATTTAAAGAAGATGAATCCTTTGAATCTAGATATAATAAGTGTTATAGAAGTTGAAGAGTCAACACGATTCTTTATAGGTGAAGAAACATTAGGAGAAGTCTCCATATTATCATATAATTCAATCTCTTCCTTATTATTATCCTATCCTACATGTACATGTCTTAATTTTAAAATTAACTTGATTCATTCATAAGTCCATAAAGATGGGGCAAGAGCCACTCAAAATACTTCAATATTCTATCTCATCAAGACTTATAAATATGTCTATCCTCTATAATAGTAAAAGGAGAAACTTTTGAAATAATCATGATTATCTTCTCAAACTAGTCATGAAATAGGCTAGTTAAGAAAAACAACCAGAAAAAGTTAGAAATTAAACCAAAATATCACCTTCCCAAAATCACACAGTCATGAAATGCCAAGAATAAATTATGATCAAATAGCTCATTTTATTCTTAATGCATTTATAATTTTCCACTTGTCAAATCAATGAAGTAGGACCTTGATATTATTATTTAAAGATTTTAAATTAGGCCATTGTGTTGAAATCAAAATTTAAGATAGAGTGAGAATAATCAAGGATACATGACTTTAACTGTATAATTTAATGTATATGTTACAGGGGACGCTTGAATTGTTTGTATTTTCTACAACATAAAGTAGTCTAAATTTTCATGCTGTGGATTTTTTAATGTTTTAAAAATTGAATACATGTCTTCAAATGACATGTATTTTAAATTTGTGCACGTTCAATGTGATTTTTAGTTCAAATTGTGTGCATTATTTAATTAGTTTGTTGATATATATTTTTTAATTGTTTAACATGCAATTACCCTTTCATCACATGGAGCCTAAATTTAATATAGAGGATTTCATACATACTGACTAGCATGAAAATCCCATACATCCATAATCTCCACATCATATCCCACCATGACAAAACCCCATGCCTCCACCCTCTCCACCTCCTAACCCACCATGTCTTGCAATAGATCAAAATCAATTACGAGAGAACATAAGAGCAAACCTAAATATGATTCAAGAAAATATAGATTTGATAAAAAATGAGCCTAACCTTCCCCCCCATCTAGCACGATTTGCATCTTCAATACAAATTGTTGTCGAATCTGTTTGATCCATCGATGTAGACCTAGATAGTTTCCATCGATGGAGAGAAGAGAGAAGACAATTCTATGCATATGGGTTGTCTTATAAGGAAATCCATGACCTTCATATTACCAAACGAGACATTTGCCAACATTTCATTAACCCCAATACAAACGAACCAATTCCACCCACTAAAAAATGAATTTTAATTAAATGGTGTAGGCATCCATAGATAGCTGCACATTTTTGGGATAGATGGTGGATGGTCTTTGATACTCCACCACATGGAAATTGTGAGGTGCCCCTTTAATTTTTGAGAAAGTTATGGGTTGAGTTTGAGTTGGGTAAAAAACCCAGCTATTTTAATATGAGGTCATTTCAAGGAGTTGGGAATGGCATGCCCCAAAATAGATTAGGAGCACATGTCAATCCTCAATGACGTGCTCTGATTCCACCTATTGTTGCTCCTCTATCTCCTCGTATTCCTGCTGCATTTTAGCAACAACCAATGTTGTCAACATTAGGAGCATTGAGTTCTCTCTTAGGAGATCTCACTCATCAGATACACATGTGGCGGCTAAAATGGGCAATAGAGAACATGGAGGCTCAGGCTATGGGCATACTCAAGCATCCACTTCAGGTGACCCATCTTATCTACGACATAGTCATTTATGGATTTACTATATTTTGACGATCATCTTACATAGGTATGTAAATATTTTGAAAGGAACATTTTAATTTGTTTGAAATGTGCAAAATTCATGTAAATAATAACACTAAATTATATATAATATAATATTAATTCAATAAGTGTTTGGTGTAGATGCATGATTAGAGGAGGCCAAGTTCTCGATACGATCATGTCTATTTTTTAGTGTTGTAGAAATGGGCACACCTTTTGGTCAGGTAAACCAATATACATTTTAATTTATGTGGACATATCTAATTTAATTTGAATTTGTACACATGTGTGAAATGATATATATTGTATCTAGATGCAGGGAGGTCATGCGATACCCATGACCGACCAACCACAAGGTGTGGCGAGCGCTCTTGAGTCATCATCCAATTTTATGCATGGGCCATCTCAGGTGCGTGCTTTCAAAAGTTATTTAAGTTTGAAATAAATACACATCATATCTAATTTAATTTGAATTTGTACACATGTGTGAAATGATCTATACTGTATCTATATGCAGGGAGGTCATGTGATATCTATGACTGACCAACCACAAGGTATGGTGAGTGCCCCTGAGTCATCATCAACTTTTATGCATGGGAAATCTCAGGTGCATGATCATGAGGCCACATAATTTGAGGTCCTAAACTTAACTAAATCTAATATACAATTTTTAAGTCTGTTAAAAATATATATTCAATTAAAATCTTTTTTTATCACTAATATTTTCTAACCTATTGTTTCTTTGTTTGAATATCCAGGAATTAGTAGCTCAAGAATTTGATCCTCAATTGACAGTTATACCACCCATTGAACAAAATGTGTCATTAGATTCACATGATCAGATGGTAGTTTATGTATACTAAAAACCATTTTTTTTATATTTACTAGATATTTAATTAAATTTATTTTTATCAAGTTTATATTTTCTAACCTAAATTGTTTGCTTTATTTGAATATTAGTTATGTTAACTTAAATCAAAATTTCTTTAACTTTATCTAGTTTCAAGTTTCTTGTAATCTTCTACAACATGATACGGGTACATCTAGTCCACGTGGAGCAAAGATGAGACTTGATTTGATCGATCGTCCTGATAGTTAGATGGTTTTATTTATATATGTGTTGGACTTGACATATACATTTTGAACATGTTATTTCATTGACCATTTCACATACATTATATCAATTAATATGATTGTGTTTGTGTTTATTTATATCAGCTGACTTTAATATGATGATTATATGCACTCACATGCATATATATTTTATCTAATTTTCAAGTAATTTGCACTATAAATTCTTATCTAGAATCAAATTGCATATATATTTACATGCCATTGTTGAATTAATTTTGGATGTCTTAAAATGATTAAATTTCAAATTTCAATAAAATCACATGGTTAGGTGGAAAATTAATACATTCCTTAAATAGTTTAGATCATATTCATAATAAAGTAAGGGCAAGTAATTTTAACTATTTTCCAATTCTAGCAAATATTCATCACTGAACAAAAATCTATACTTGACATGTATAAAATGTATAAGATACAATTGAATAATTATATAAAATGTAGTAAATATAAGACACGATTTGTATAAGATGAAATTGGAACAAGATATAAAAAGTGATTAATAAGTTCATTGAAGTTCATACATGGAACACACATTTATAATGTATATTGATGTTTAATACAACTGTATAACATGATGAAACATATGTGCATATAAATACAATTAAAGCTTATCAAATTTTAGCTCAAGACCACAAATTTATATTTACATAATCTATATGATGATTTTTTCTTACAGTGACAATCGCATGGTAGACCGACTTAATGAGAACTTGCAAAAATAATTAATGTAAGTAAAGTAACTATATTTTTTATGTCATTTAACTAAATAATTCATGCAAGAAAATAACAATACATACTAAAAGTTAGAAAATTGGATCTTATAAATTCCTTACAAATTCAAGTGATGTTTGCCATAGGATGGATTAAAGGGACCTAAGAGGATATGACTTAAGGGGTCCTAAGAGAATGTCTTAAGGGTAGTTAAGAGAATGACTTAAAGGGATGCAAGAGGGTGGATTAAGGGGATGTAAGAGGATATGAATTAAGGGTCCTAAGAGGATGGCTTAAGGGGAGTTAAGAGATTAACCATAAAACCTTAACCTATATAGATTTGTTATTATAAGCATCTCATGAACCCTATGATATGAATCTTAAACCCTTAACCCTAGGACCTAAATCCTAAGAGATGAACC
>VDFB02126060.1:0-10555 GCA_007258455.2 Sequoia sempervirens
GGGTAGGAATGGAACATAAGGAGCAAAATTTTGAAGTTCCATCAGTGGCTCTAGTTGGGGACATTCATTCCACTGGAATGAAGTGAGAATTCAAAATATTAGGAAGAGTAGACCAAGATGCAGAGATGACCAAAAAGGGACTAATCGGACAAAACAACCCAAACTATGTACAAGATATATACAAAATATACAAACCTAAAGTACTATTCATGGAAAAGAATACTTCAAGTGAAGTATAACTTCAAGAACTGTCCATGAATTGACAGTTCAAGAATATCCCTTGTCATATCTTGGAGGAAGTATGAATCTTCACCCCACTTACCATTAATAAAAAATGGACCCAACCAGATTGCATCAAATCTCCCATGTTTTCCTTTATCTTCTAGTCTAGCATTCCACATTAAAACCAAATCTCCATCTTTGAAACTCCTTGCAGTTGCCCTCTTATCATACAAATTCTTTACTTGCGACTGCAACTTTGCATTTCTCTTTTGTGCTTCCCTCCTGGTTTCATCTAATTCTATAAGAGCTTCCACTCTCAATTGCATCTCATCATCAATTTCATTATCATACATCTGGAAAAACTTATACATTTCCATTAAGTTGTTTTGGGGCAGCCTAGAATTTATCCGATAAACCAAGTCAAATGGGGCACAACCTATTGCCTTCTTCACAGTTACCCTATCTTCCCAAACTGCTAATCTCAGCTTAGAATCCCAAGCCCTTTTATTCTAATCTAGGATTCTTTTAATGATCTTCATCAAGCTTTTATTGCTTGATTCTGCCTGTCCATTTCCTTGTGGGTGGTATGGTGATGAATAAGAAATTTGGATGCCATGCTTCTCACAAAATTCTATGTATTCTTTAGATCTAAAACACATTGCATTGTCTGATACAATCCTTTCTGGACATCCAAATCTAGTCAATATGTTGCTCATCAGGAAATCAATTACCACTTTACAAGTGGCTTTCTTTGTTGGAATTGCTTCCACCCACTTGGTGAAATAATCAGTGGCCACCAATATCCATGAGTGACCTCCACTAGATTTACATGCTATCTCTCCTACACAATCAATACCCCACTGCTGAAATGGAGCTTGTACTATAATTGGTTTTAGAGGCAAGTTACCAAAAAACTTTAACTTACCAGAGAAACGTTGACAAGCATCACACGTCTTCACTTATTGGTGTGCATCTTTAAAAACTGTAGGCCACCAAAATCCAACCCTCATTATCTTATGTGTAGTTGTCTTAGCCATATAATGTCCTCCACAAACTCCACCATGCATCTCACTCAAAAGTTCTTGTGCTTGATCTTGGTCAACACGCTTCAGCATGACGCCTTCTCCATTTCTCCATTAGAGCTTTCCATCTACAATAACATATTTGATAGCATCTAACTTCAATGTTCTTTTCTCATTTTCACTCAAATTGTTAGGACATTTTATTTTTTGCAAATAATATATCACATCTCTATACCATTCATAATGCTCCATATCACATATGTGTGATCTATTTTCATCTTCTAGCAAATTTATCTGATTTTCTTCTAGATTAATTTGGGCCATGAGCTTGGCCAATCCTTGTCCTCTCACCAGTTTGGTAATTTGGACCTCAATATTGAATTCCTAGATCCTATTTATCCACCTACACCTTCTTCCTGACACTTCCTACTGTGTGATAATGTCCTTAACAATAGCACTAGGTACATATGCAATTACAGTAGCTCCCATCAAATAAGGCCTAAAAGCTTTTACTGCTTTTACCAACACATATGCCTATTTTTCATTTATATCATACTTAAGCTCTGCAGCTTGTAGATATTTGCTGAAAAAGGCTATAGGTTGTTCAAAACCTTCTGCATTCTTTTGCAACAACACAACTGCAATTATGTGGAAAGAAGCAAATGAGAAAATCTGTAAAGGTTTGGAAAAATCAGGGGTTCTTAACATAGAAGCCTCCTTTATTGCTTGCTTAATGTCTTGGAAAGCCTGCACAGACTCCTTATCCCATTTAACTTTGGCTCCTTTCTTGAGAATTTTGGAAATGGGGTGAATTATCTCAGCGAAATTTGTCACAAACCTCCTCAAGAAATTTATTTTTCCAAAAAAAGATTGTATTCCTTTGACACTTCGGGGTTGTGGAACTTTATCAATTGCAATTACCCTCTCTGGATCAATTTTTACTCCATAATTGGAAACTATATGTCCCAATAATTTTCCTTCTAGTACTCCAAACACACATTTCTTTAGATTCAAAGAAATACCATACTTCAAGGCTCTAATGAATATCTTCTCCAGATGCTCACAATGATCCTCTTCCTTTTTAGAATATGCTGTCAAGTCATCTTGGTAGATCACCAAAAACAAGTTAATGAAATATGAAAATGCCACATTCGTGGCTCTTTGAAAATTAGCCCCTGCATTTGTTAGACCAAATGGCATTCTTACATAAACATATGTTCCCCATGGTGTGGTGAAAACTGTCTTAAACTGCTCAAACTCTTTGACCATAAGTTGGTTATAACCAAAAAAACCATCCATCATAGACATTAATTCACAACCTGTCACTCATTGCAACATGGCTTCCATATTGGGTAATGTATAATTGTCTTTTAATGAAGACACATTCAAATTTCTGAAATCTACACATAACCCGATGTCTCCATTTTTCTTCCTTACTGGTACCAAGTTTGATACCTAGGATGAATGTTTGATTGGCTTGATGATTCCTGCATCCCTTAGTTTCATTAATTATTCTTGCATTTTGGGGGCCAAGGTGGGATTAATAGGTCTTTGCTTTTGTCTAAATGGCTTGGCATCATCACACAAAGGAATCTCAAGTTGGAAAAGATCCTCCTTGTATGCCTTAAGGTCATAATAGGACCATGCAAACACATGCCTAAACTTCCTTAATAAATCAATTAGCATCCTTCTCACCTTTGGTGACAATTTCTTTCCAATGTACACCTTCTTTGGGGATGGTTTTATTCTAAGATTTATCTCTTCCAAGTCATTAGGATGAGAAACAATATGATTAGCCTTTGTCTTATCCTAATTATCAAACACTCTTTCTAGTACAACTAGACCCTTGGGAATTGTGTTTGTCTTTAACTGAATGACCTCATTTCCAAATATAGTATCCTTACCATCAACATTTTCAACAAAAGCTCCAAAGTCAATTTCATGATTTTCATACTCTCCCACACAATTCAAAAACCTTAATACATCATCATCATTATCAAAAACCTACCAATTTTTTATATTATCAGGGACAGATGGCCTAGTTTGCACCTCAACCTTTGAAATTCTAGCATAAGTCATATCATCTGGTTTTAATGCAATGATGGCTAATAGGTCTACCACTTTGTTTTGACCTCTTTCTGTCCATCCTATGCCAAATGCATCAAATATCTCCAATTCATCCCAAACAACACTCTTATACTATTTCAAAATCTTGTTCTTTGATACAAACTTGGATCTAACTTGGGAGACCACAAGCTCAAAATCCCCAATTGCCTTTAGCTTCTTGATCCCATGTTTTTTAGCCAATCTCAACCCTAATAACAAGGCTTCATACTTTGCCACATTATTTGTGCATTCAAATAACAGAGTGAAAGAGAACCTGAATGTCTTTCCACTTGGTGATCATAACAAGACACCTGCACCAGACCCTTCTTTTGAACTTGCACCATCAAAATACATAGTCCACAAGTCATCAAATTCTGACAATTTTTTTATTTATGTATCAATCAATGTAGTAGGCTTATCACAATTGCTAGGGAATTCCTCAACCCTAAATTCATCTATACCACTGTCAATAAAACATGGCATATTCTCAATTGGGCTATGCTCAATCATATGAGGTACTTTTGATTCTCTTTCAATTTTGACATCCTTACTATCAATAGAGAAAGTAGAAAATGACAAATCACATTGCATGTTACCCCCCTTTGATGCACTCCATTTTCTTGACAAGAGCATTCCAAAATGAGGTGGGATGTCTGCAACTAATACAGTCATGACTAAATCCTTGTTAGGGTACTGAGTCAATTTATAAGGCAATGCTTTGATAGTTCCAATAACTACCACTTCTCTTGAATCCATAAGATAACATTTCCCTTGAGCAGTATCTACTGTCAAGCCCATTTCCTCCATTATTTTGACTCTCATAACATTATTTGATGCTCCTGAATCTATCATATAGTTCTTTAAAGTTTTCCCATTTATATCCACACTTAAGAAAAAAGGGGTTATATTTTCAAGGCACATGTTAATATAATTTCCTAAATACATAGGGGGAATTTGTGACACAATTCCCTCCACTTCCTTTTCTTTCTCCTTGTCCTTCACTTCTTTACCACTTCCTTGTTTAGTATTATTACCAGCAACATTTGTCATTAAGGTTATTTTCTTTTATTTGTGTTCATTTATTCTCATCATTTATAGCAAAGGTTCAGTTACTTTAACCTAAGAAAGAACATGAAACATATCCACAAGCATATATTTAGGAAAATTATACATCATACCTTCATCATTTTCCTTTCTCTCTGATTGATTACTTCCTCCTAGCTTCTTTTGCTTCTTATCCTCTGCAACAAGTTCAGCTACCTTTGTAATCACCTTTTTCTTCACCAATGATGTAGTTACATCTTCCTGAGGCTTTGGGGTCTCGTTCTTTTTTTCCCAAACCTTATCACTTTTAACTTCTTTGAATTTTATAGCATCCTTTTTGTTGTCAGCCTTAACACCTTTGCTTTTATCCTTTTTCTCTTTAATAAACAAGCCAACAGGTTTACCTTGCTCACCACCCATAGTCCTATTTCTCAATTGAAGTGAACTTCTCATTTGAGCAGCCATTTCCTCAGACAATCTTGCAATCTCTTCTTCTGACGGTCTCCTTAAGGACATTGAATCTTCAGCCTACTCCATATTGCAAGCATTATGATCAAAATCACCTTCCTCATTAGAAAAGATATGTTGATGATACATATCACTTCTTTGCCTCTGATTATCCACATCAACTTCCTGTATTTCATCGTCAGAGGAACATTCTACTTCATCAATGTATGATCTATCCATACAAACATCTACATCATCCTGCTCATATTTTGATGTTTTCTCATGAGCATCCTCCTCTATTTTCTCAGCAACAAGCAATTGAGCAACACCACAATAATTTTTATCATGTGGATGTTCACACACTTCACACCATGGTCTATCCGGTACTAGATTTGCTAAATGTTTCTACGAGGGGTTTGGCGTATGTTGATCATTTTTAAGCTTCTGGCTAGGAAAGATTGGTTTTCCATCTTTCCAATTTGTATTGTAAGGATAATTTTGCAATCTAGGCTACCTATCATTTATATTATAGGATTTCCTTTCATTTCCTATACCCTTCTCTTGCTTAGCAATAGTTTGCTTTATGTATTTCAAAGTACTGTAAACCTTTTCCCTCTTTTCATCATCTTTAGGCTTTACAGCTGGAACCTTCTCAATCTTATTCTTAGTATTTTTTAAAATTGTAGGTTCTTCCCTCCTACCATATTTCCCAGAAGCTCTTCTGTTACTTTCAATATTTATAGCCACCCTAAATGCATCCCTCATAGTCTGAGGGTCTTTATCTCTGAGGAGATATGCCATTTTAGCATCAAAAGCATTGAAATATGTTGTTAAACAAACATTTTCATCAAGCCTTAAAACCTGGAACAACTTATACATTGCTTTTTGAAATCTTAAATTAAACTCTATCACAGGCTCATTCAATGACTTCTTGATGTTATTAAACTCATTTAGCATGAAAATTGCATTATTTTTATCATCATACTCCTCCTTGAAACACTTTTCAAACTCATCCAATGAACCAATACTAGCATTAGATAGACCTCTATACTAATCCCTTGCATCCTCTACCAGAGATTGTACAAACTATTTCATTACAACACTTCATGTTCTACCTCATAATCATTTAACATATCCATGAAATTTTTTAAGTGTTGCTCTGTTGTCACAACATTATTGCCAGCAAACTTACTTGTCTTTTCTCTAAAGTCAGCAGGGATGGGATTTGGATAACCAAGGATGCCATCAAAGAATAATGGCCTATACCTTTCCAACTATATAGGTCATCGTTGAAATAATCCTTCATTCTTCTGAGAATCATCACTAGACTCTAAATTGTGTATCCTAGGAGCATCCTGATTTGGATTTACAAACCTAGTTGCATGAGTCTTCAGGCCAGAATTATTTATGATGGGATCTGGATTAATTTTAGGACCATCTTTTAAGGCATCTTGGTGATTTGATGAGGTTGCAGCTTGTGTAGCCTCATCCATATTTGACATCTTTAGGAAACTTATTTTCCTCTTCATTTCTGCATTCACAGCCTCAATTTCCATTCTCTCCAACTCTTCTGCCAGAGCTTCACTCTCCCTTTTAGCCTTTTCTAAGGAATATTATGTTTGAAATGACACATGTGGCTAGAGATCTTGTTGAATGGAATGGGAAGTCACTTTCTCATTTATTTTAATCCCCTCAACCTTTTTCTTTCCTTTGTCCAAGGTAGGCTTAAGGTTTGTATTACTTGGTTGAGACTTAACATGATTTGAGGGCTTTGGGTCAGCAGGTTTGGGTTGGACATCAATGTGGCCTACTGGGTTTTCTTTAGACACATGCTTTGTTTCCTTATTAGCAATCTTTTGTACAACTGGACCCTCAACACTTGGTTAAGGAACTTCATTGTTGCCAACTATCTCATCAACCTATCCCTTTCAATCACAACATTCTTGAACTCTTCTTCCCTTTCTTTTTCTCTTTTCACCCTGAGCTCAGCTTGCTCTTGGATTTCCCACTTCAAGGAATTAATGTCTCCAAAAACATCATTAGGGTAAGGCAAAGTCACATCAGAACTTGATGTATCATCTAGATCTATTAAATTGACCCCTTCTAGTACATGTTTAGACAATAAAGGGTTTACATCATTTTCAGTAGGATAAGGAGGCACATCACTGGTGCATTCTCTGTGATGGATTCAAATTCTACTCTTGCCTCTTCTCTTTTCAACATATTTGACACTAACAAGCCCTTTATTTTGACATGTTACATCTTCTTGAACCGGTGTATTAAATAATGAATCAAAAAATCCACCACCGTCCGACTCATAATTTCTAGACACCTCTTCAAGATTCTCAGGGATAGGGTGTAAAAGCTTACTCGTACCTTGGTGTACAGAGTTCTGTGACGCGGGAGCAATAGTACTAGATTTTGGTCTTTTCTTTATCTAGTCCTTCTTCTTCACTTTGGGAAGTTCACCTTCCAATTTCTATTCTAGATGA
The DNA here is from genome assembly GCA_007258455.2 of Sequoia sempervirens. Taxonomy (NCBI): domain Eukaryota; kingdom Viridiplantae; phylum Streptophyta; class Pinopsida; order Cupressales; family Cupressaceae; genus Sequoia; species Sequoia sempervirens. The sequence goes on from VDFB02126060.1 coordinate 7,334, forward strand.
TTCTTCATGAATGACCTAGTGTTCTTCATTCTTCGTACTAGTCCAAAAAAAAATCCACTTATAATAAACCTTTCAAAATAAAATGCACACTGGTGCTGAGACTTCAGAGTCGCCACCCAATTTTCTTGGGAATACCAAATACCTAAAGACATGTGGTGGAATATAAAAACCTTTGGAACCTTGTACTGACAACACACAAAAGTGATTTACAACATAACTCTTAACACTTATGAAAATAGAAGAAGTGGACAAACCTAACACAAAATTATAGGCTCAACCTTCAAATCATAGAAACACTATGAAAACTCTATGGAAAATGGACAACCAACACACTAACAAGATATTTTAAAATTAGGTTCCCTAGTAGAGTCGCCATTTTATTGGTTTTTTTTACATTGTAACTAGGTTTGTCTTCTAATCTACCTATGGAATTGCCAATTCCAATTAAGGGCAGCTCGAAGGACCTGGAACAACTAACGAGGACTTTAAAAAATCCTCCTGCACTTTGGGCTCTGCAAGACCCAAGAGGGTGATCTCATAATGTGTTTACAACCTCTACACCAATATCATAAACAACATTAACATATAACAGATAATCCTATTTAATATCTCAACACGGTAGGATAATATTGAATAGAATCAGCTATTCATCAATAATATCAACTACCTGGAACATGAGATAACTAAACACAATCCATAGTAAAATATAGTCATTGATTTGAAATTTGTAGCAAGCTCTAGGCAAAGACAAACAATTATTGAACTACACAAATAAGTACAACTTAGATCAGTGCCATATATCCATTATAGGAGTTAAATTCATAAGCATCTAGAGGTTTATGACATATTTAATACATAACATATAAGATCCCTGACAATATTGCATTACAATTTCATCAATATGCATTCTAACCCAATACTACTTATCAAATCCTTATACATAACATATTCGCCTATAATCCCATTCAAGCATTTTAATTAATTCCTTGAATTAAAGCTAAAATAAGGATCACACACAGCACAATAGTGAGATGAATGAGACAAACCTTAGTCATCTTATTCAAAATTCAAACATGCATCTACAGTGGAGAGACATGAGTTTGAATTTATCATTTCAACTCAAATGTTGGTACTATTATACAACATTAAATCCCCATGAATTCAAAACCTATTACAGAATGACCCAAAATCTAACTTGCATTTCTCTCTAAAACCATCAGACTTTACAATTTTCTCTGCAACTTCACCTAGACTCGACCAAAAATTATCTAACTTGCTAACCCATACTTCTGGCCTTGAAATCCTTCTTATAGAAAATGAAGGAGCAAACAAGCATCGGGCCAAAAACTACACATGCCACCAGCCAATTGGAGCACTTGGCGATATTCCAAAAATTGTTACAATAGCCATCACCTTGGAGAATATTCTTGTTCATCATGTCAGCTGAGGAAAGTTGATGCAACAACAAAAACCACAAGAAACCTACATCGAGATTGCCATCAAAGAAAAATTGGAAACCGTTGTAACTGCAACACTTGATTTAGCACCTGTTAGTAGTCCATTCTTTTTACTCTTCCTCAATCAAATATTTAGTTACCCATTTATGGTATTCTTCATCATTTGGCCATTCAAAGTTAATTACCTCATTCACCTTGGCATTATAGGACGTTTATTGAGCCATTGATCCTTTAGTTAGATCAAATCATCGAATGACCGTCTTCAAAACAAGCTAACACAATCACCAACATGGTAATAAGGGGCCCACCAAACCATATGCTGCGAAGGAAGTCCACGTGGTAGTCACCCACAATATCACAATTAGTAAAGATCCTACAAATTTGGATCACGCGATGGTGGGAAATTGTAGATCTTGAACATCAGTGATCTTGTTCATTCAACACAGTCGCCAGCCTCATCATTAATCATCGAGCAGCTTTCCCACATAGATTATAACAGATCCGTTGATTTAAAACATGTGTGTCATAAAAAAAACTTTAGTAACCGGGTATGTGCAGGATCATGGTATGCCAAACAGCCCCCTTAAGTGGCAATGAAAATTCAGAAAAATCAGAGTTAGGCAACTTGACGTAAAAATTTGAATAAGTTATCTATATTATTTCAAAAATATGTAAGAATAGAATCTGTGAGAGGGTAGATGTAGTTCTAAACTACTAGGTTTTAACTTTTAGAAACAAAAATCTGACTGGTGAAATTTGGAAATTTCAATGCGATTATTACTTAGATTTGGAAAAAAATAAGAGTGGGTATGCAGCCATTACCCTAACCATAATAAAATGATAATATTGTTTATGATATTTTAGATATAAGTAGAGGACTCATGTCGGATGTGGCCTTATATATTTTTTTAATTTTTCCAAATATAAATAATTAATTATGAATTTTTACAACTTTTTAAAATATAAAAGCTTCGTAAATGTCGACCACCTTAACTTGGTCAAAATTTCATGAAATTCAATTTTTTTTTTTTAATCCTATAGTATGCAAAGCATAGAATTTGACGCATGTTTTGGATTCAAAAAATATGATACCGTTTGAAAGTTATAAATGTTTTGCAATCAGCCTATCAATCAGGACTTTTGTCATAATTCTAGTAGAAAATAAATAATAATAATCTACTAAATTCAAAATAAAACATAATTTATATTGGCAAAAAGCTGAGAATCTCCTCTACAAACCCTTTTCATTTTATCAATTTTGGCTAAAAATAAAGTTGTCAGCCACATGGGCGAAGTCAGGAAAAACAAAGTAAGCTGTTAAACACGTTTTTTGTGTTGACTTTTTAAGATTGGTATCTCCTAACCAAAACCAAAGCAAACCCGAGCCTATTCCCTAGGCAATGAATTTTGTGTCAGACATATCGGATATCCGATTCAAATCGGATATCCGATTTAAATCGGATATCCGATTTGAATCGGATATCCGATTTGTTAACATAGCATTTTAAAAAATTTCAAGACTTTATAACATATTCAATAAATCTCATTTGTAGTTTATAGTTTATTTTAATATATTTAGTTTATAATATATGATTTGGTTTATATATATGATTTTTAAATAGTGTATAGTTTATAGTTTATGTTAATATATCTAGTTTAGAATATACAATATTATTTATAATTTAATATATATAATCTCTTACAAAACTATATAATATATAATATATTATATTATTTGGTATAATATGTTTAAATGTTAAATTTC